>JAUKPT010004617.1:0-10976 GCA_032273505.1 Nanomia bijuga
TCCCCCCCCCCCCCCCCCATAGGGAATAGGGTTAAAGGCCTATCGGACTCCCAAAAACCCTTTTATGTAGCTCTTTCATGAAAATAACCCGCCCATATAAGTTGACTTTGAGTTGCAAATGGCTAATTATATCATCATTTATTATAATCAATCAACTAACGTAACTACCTTATCACTTGTTAGCCCCACTCGAGCCCCTTTGACGAAGATTTCAAATTTTACAATTATTCATCGGTAAAGCCAAATAGATAAGCTTTCATATGCAAAAAATTAGAACTAAAAAGCATTGACCGTTCAAAAATGAGATTTTTAGGAGTATTATCTTTTGAAAATGTTAGATTTTGTTCATTCAAAGATTGCCGGCGGAATTATAAGGGATGGACTTTTTAATTTCGACGTAAATTGATGATAAGAAAAAACATTTCCTACCTTTTCTTCCGATTCTGCGGCTTCGTTGGTGTTTGCGTGCAGTTGTTCGGTCAAATACTTGCGAAGAACCTCCACTGAGTTCACAACCAGCACATGCATCGTGTTCACGATCAAATAATCAGCAAGACGAATAAAACTGAAGAAGAAAGAAGAATTTCAAGACTACATCATGACGATGTTCTTACATAAGAGTTTTTTCAGTTGTTCACCCCCTTCCAAATCGTTCCTCTTTTTGGTAAAACTTCTGTGATAAAATGATAGTTGTCCCCTTTTAAAAAAAATTGTCAGTAAGCAGTAACAAAAACGCTAATGCGTCTTTAAAATAGAATTTGGTCCATTTTAACATATATTATTTTTCGTTTTTTCTATGCTTAGATACCAAGCGCACATCCTAAGTACTAAGCACTACTACTTGGGCTGGGATCACAGGACACTGAACAGAACACTGAACAGAACCCTACGTGGGACTTTCAAGCTAATAAGCTCCAGCTACATAGTCTAATCGTACTTATTGTTGAATTCATTCAATAAGAAATATCATATGCGTACCTCGTAAGTCTCCTGCAATGAGACCGCTTGTTCGCTTGCTCAGTATACGTCATCTTATCAGGTTCTTCTAACAACTCATATTCATCTTCGGATCCTGATGCATCCGAGACTGAAAAAGTAGAAATATGTAAGAAGGTAACCTTTGAAAAATGATAAAATACAATTTCATCTGAGGGTTAGCCCAGGAAAAATAATTTACGAGATAAATAATAATTGATTTAAGATCTGATATTTGAAGTCAAGTTAAAGCGTACTTAAGTGAAATAAAGGGCAAATTCGGACCTTCGATCAGCTGCATTATTTAAAAAGCATTAAAAAAGAGAGGAAAATATCAACAACTTCAACATCCCCCTGCGTCACAGCCCCAAGCAATAAGCCGATCTTGGTTGGACTAACCCCGGAAAAAATATTTGTTTGGGGTTCGCTACGCACACCGTTGCATAGAGAATCCTTAGAGTTAGCTTAACACTTTGGGCCAAATGTGATATTTGCACGGGTTTTTGCTTGGTGATGAAATTTGGGCGACATTGTCTGGAAAAGACAATTTTGGACATCTTTTTGCCGATGGGCTTTTGCTTGGGGGGTGGACTTCATTAAGGATTTTTGGACGAATAAAAGTACAACTTACTGTTGAATGAATCAGTTCTATTGTAATGATCGTCAGGTACAAATCCAGCTTCCAATAGAGCAGTACGACAAGCTTTGCGCACAACCTGTTTCACCAACTCGCGGAACTCGCCCAAATGACCAGCAACCTAAAGAATTCACAATATATCATATCTTTCTGAATATATTCTCGAAATAAGTTGACCAAAAAGTTTAATGTTTGTTCATCTGTTTGATAACGTCCTGTTGACAGAGGCGAAACATATAACTAAAGAAATAAATTATGGTTTTCGAAATTGATTCTTTTTTGCTTAAAAAAAACTAAATAGCTTACCTGGGCGAGTTGTTGGAACTGTGCACTTCTGAATTCATCTAACCCATACGTTACGCCTTTCTCGACTCTACATAATCCCATACTACCAATTCGATGGCACATATCTCGCACGCTGAGTAAAGCTGGGCGTAGACACTACACGAAAAATGAGAGAAATGATGAAAATAATATGACAGGGAGGAGAGAGGGGTAAAAATAAGCTTATTATGAAGGTCTTTTGGAAAACCAGGAAAACAGGGAAGGAAAGAAGAAAAAAGGTATTTAGCCATAATTTTGCTAAATATGACCTTATTACTGTAATGCTTGGACAGAAAGAATATTGACCAAATCAGACAACAATGTTCCCATAGGCTTAAGTGAAAGGGTGGTGCTTCTCCCAAGAAAATTAATGAGTTGATGACTACATTGGAGAGCGTCTTCCACTCTTATATTTCACAATATTTCATCATTGGAAACTGGAAACAGTATACCATTTCCATTTCTTTCTTTAAAAACTTAAAATAGGGATGAAAAGGCAAAAAATTTCCAAATCTTAGACAACCATTGAAACAAAAATATTGTTCAGAATATTTTGAAACTCAATAATTGTTAAAGTATTAAGATATAAATGGATTACTGTTTTCGAATTAGTAAAATTAGGGTTTGCAATATTAGTACTTTCCCCAAGAAAAAATGCCCTTTAATCAACTTACCATGTTGACTATAAATAGATCATTCTGTAGTTGGTTTCTAGCAACGGTGATTTTTCTAAAAAATATATATTGATTTGCTAGATTAAAAATATGTAATTTTAGTTTAATGTACAAAAATTTCAACAATTGTCATGATAAAATTTCAAAAATCAGCAAAAATTGATTTAGTTTTTTGGATGTATCTTAATAAAAATAGATCCTTGTGAATCTAAATGACCAACATTCCAGAGATGCTTAAAGTTTAGGTATTATGATTACAAAATTCCTGTGAAACTCCTACTTTTTGTACGCTAGAAGTGACTTCTAGCCCGACAGTGGTACGATGGTAGAGTGCTCGCCTTCTGTGTGCAAACTCGTGGGTTTAAATCCCGACCAGGTCTGACCTAAGACTTGAAAACTGGTACTTGTTGCCATCCTGCTTAGCACTCAGGATAAAATATTTGGCGCAAACGTAAGCGACGAAACCCAGGGAGGGATAGGAATCAAGCCCATCGCACCCTACATTTTCGGTGGGTAGCAACAAATGGAAAGGGAGCAATCAGGTCGTCCTCGACCATGGTCGTCTTACTTAGAAGTGGCTTATTTCTTCGTGTAAACTAGAGAGATCTTGTTATTATATGCGATGAGTATTTTTCAGATACATGTTGCATGGTTTTTTCAATGGGGTGTTGATGGTAGTGTTGATGATTACCCCAAGGCGTGAGATCGAATTTCGTTCAATGTCGATCTTAAAGCCTGGGGCTTAACTGGGGGGGGGGATTATGCTCTTATATTGACTTAGAACATTTATGCTAATACCATATGGCGTTATGGTATTGACACAATCATTGACGGTCTTGCTTTAGAGCGGTATGTTAGTATGTTAGTGCGATTAAATGTTGTGCTGCTGGCTGCGGTTTTTTTGTGAGCTTCTATTTATATTTCTTTTTATAAAAGTCTGAGCTTTGCACCCTGCTCTCACCATTGTTCCTCCTTCTTAAATCATCCTCTAATAGTGTGTAATTAGAAGTGAACTTTATTCAACATTTTAGTGTACCAGGCAGACCAAAAAGGTTGTGCTATGCTATACCTTCCATCCCAAGACATGGTTAAATTTGAACCTGGTAATGCACCTGGCTTAACAATAAACAATACAATAAAATTCTCATATTTACAATGAAATTAGCAAATAATACAGTACCTTCTTCTAACATTCTTCCGCCAAACAAAGAATGCTTTCCACATTCGAAAAACGGCAAAAGATTTGATTTTTAGTAGTTGTGAATAATGAAATAATTCTTTCTCCCATTGATCGAGTGGAGTAAACTCTGAACCTCCAGTTGAAATATGTGTAACACCTAATTTACTAATCGTATAGTAATTTGATTTATCAATATGTTCATGGCGGACAATTCTAAAAAGTAAGCAAATGATGTTAATTGGCAATTACTTAAAAAACATTGCTTTACTATATAAAATATGCTTATTATTAAATGTTAGATTTGCCAGGTTTTACATTCATCTTTATATTCATGGATTTCTAGGTCTCAATTTGACTATAAACTTTATGCTTATAAAAAGTGTATACTTACTTAACATTATAAGGGTTGTAGTTAATGCACGATTTATCGACAGCAGTTGTCATGTATAAAAAACCAACTTGTGGAAAAGTTCTAACTATTTCTAAAATTTCAATGGGATTTGTTATACCAGCATCTATGAGTCCTTCTAATGACTTTTCTTTTGGTTGCCTAATTATAACTGTTTTATTGTTACTACCAGGTCTACGACTGGAGCAACCTGACCGTGGTTTATTCGAGGTAGGTGGTTTTGGTGTTCTGTAACCACACGATGCGGCATCGATTTCTTCTTGTTTCCTACGAAGGTCTTCTGGGAGATCGGGTAGAGGTGATACATATTCAATAGATAATGGTTCTACAGAGTCTTTTCTTTTGATCCTTTTAAAATCAGGTTCGTTTTTTAAATTATAACATACTATATGCTCAAAAAATGTTTCTCCTGGTCTTTGACTTTGTAGTTTTTGATACTCAGCAAGATGCGGCTAAAAAGTGAAATTAAACCTAATCAATTCAATAGAAAACAATGCATTAAAAGGAATTAAGAGCTGATTGAATTTTTTATTACTCACAAGACATCAAATAAGTTCTGAACTTGTTGCTCAGTTAAAACAAATCTTAACAGACTTGCACCTTCTTTTGAAGTGGGCAGTTAAAGTGTCTACACTTGCGAAAGTCGAAAGTCGAAAAAACTCTGTTAAAGGGTGGGTGGTGGAACAAGAAATAAGAACAATTAGTACCTTCTCCCATATAAAGACCACCAATTGTCATGGTTAAAGGGAATTTTGCCACATAATGAATGAAATGATACCTTATTCTTACTTACCAATGGATTTGAGTTATTTGCAGCAGATTGATCCTAGAATAGAATAACAGAGGAGATGTGTGTAAATGAAAATAACCCTTTTTGTACAATTCTAATACTTTTTCTTTTGCAATTGAATAACTATTTCAAATTTCAGAAGTATTTTTTTTGATCTACAGCATTCAAATGCAACCCCTACACTGCCCAACTCAATACGAACCCGTTCATTAACCTCTGCACTGAAATTACCATTTTGTGCCATTTAGGGAATGTTGCCTTTCAAGACCTATAAGACTTTTTCATTTTGACCTTAACCAAAGTAATCATGGTTAACTCGAGAGATGTAAGTTTTAGATTCTGGCAGTCCCATATCAAGAAAGCAAATAGATGAGGAGTAACAGCCTTCCAGTTAAAACAAGTCGAAAGATAGTCTTGTAACAAACTTTACAAAACCTTTTGGGATGGAATGTACTATAAAACGCATCTACACAATTAATTTTATTTTATATTCATATATGTGATATATGGTATTTTGGACCATCTGGCTGTGTTTTGGTATAAAAACAACAAAGGGATGGCATTGTAACACACTGTTTCAGGGGGTCTAATTTACCAGGAATAGGACTCATATAGTTATAAGTATATGATAATTGCAAGATATGAGATTAAAATGTAACATATGATTTTTCTTTGGTTAAGAAATCCATAAAGGTAATTACAAGAGGGTGTTACAGAGGGAAATAAGCTATTTTAACAAGATTTTCTAGCTTTTAGTGCTCAATGAACCATGCTAATGTTAATTTCGATATATCCAATAATGAGATGATATGTAACAACATGTTTTTTTCATTTTCATGTTTCATCTCAGATTTTGCAAGAATCTTCATTGAAAAGCCACGAATATTGATATATAAGTGAAATATTTTGGACTAATCAAACATTATGATAATCTCCTTACATTAAGATATATCTCATGACTAAAGGATACAAAATAAAAATGATTTTGTAATTTGGTCCATATGACAAAATTTGAAAAATTAGACATATTCATGAAAACCCTGTATACCTGACCTCACCTTACCAGCCATAAAATGAGAATGGGATGGAATAAGCAAGCAAATGAACTTATTTTGAAAACTTGAGACATGTCTACTTAACATATCTAAAAGAGAAAACAATCTGATGGTAGAATTAATAAACCCAACTTATTATTAACCCCCACAACCTCAAGTGTCTGAAATATTTTGGCCAATATGGAATTATATCCACACTTTGTGCAGTAGGTTACTGAACGCGTTCATACACAATATAATGGTTCACAAGATTTTGATGATAGAAAAAACTGTAGCCAACAATGGTGATGTCAGAAGCATGAATAAAACAGAAAAATAGGGCAAAAATAAGGTCAATTATTAGCAAATGTTAGCATTTTTCAGCATTATTGTTCATTTTAGGCAGGGAAAACAAATAATTTGTGATTTACACATTCTTTTTTAACTTATATCAGCCTTTTTTTCACATTAACACCAATTTTCTCTTACAATCATTGATATTAACCTGACAAATAGTCAGTCAGGGAAGATGTTGCAAAAAAATGAAAAATAGGGCAAAAATAAAAATTTGGAATTTTGGTGGCTCAGGCATAATTAAGGAATGTTTATAAATGGTTGAAAAATAAAATACAAGCAATTAAAACAGTTTCTACTTACCCGCTTAATTCTTGCAGTTGTGGGTTCGACTGATTTCAAGGTGTAATGAGGTTGCAAGACTTCTGGTCTTGCCACCAGTCGTGCTTTAAGCAAGTTTCTATCCATATGTTACTTCATCTGTATCTCATATAATGTATTGATATTTATGTGGTTTCTTTTATAATCTAAATCAATAAAAAAAAAATTCAAAAAATAATTCGAAGAATTTTTCATGATAGGAAAATGTGAAATATTTTTTCAAAAAAATTACGCCACTTGTTGATTGAGACCCACCTACCTTCACAGTATCTAAAATTTTATGGTACTAACTTGTTCTCGAATTCAGAACCCCCTTTTAGGGAGATACTCTATCTCAGTTATTTTTAAGCTGTAATTTTTACTATCAAATAATTATTTATGTAAGAGTATGTGTTTTCAGTTAAAAAAAAGTCAGATAAAAAAGGGTTGATCGCATGAAAATTTATAGTTGAACCCCTGAAAAATAAGTCTCATAATTTTTATTTCTTTACACAACTTTTTTAATGCAACATCCAGTTATGGAAATAATTAATAAACATGGAAAGATTAATAAACAATGAAATGATTTCAATATTTAGAGAAAAAGCTGACAGAAAATTATCAAGAAAGAAATAACCCCTTTTCATAACAAAATAATTACCTTAACCCTATTCAGTATGGGCTCCAGCTACCCCTTATTCAGTATAACGATGCTGTGAGGCTGAAACCTGGTGGGTGTCTAGCCTTAACTTAGAAGATTATAAAAATATACCTAGAAACTCTGGGTCATCCCAAGAAATGCTGACATCAGCATTTTCTGAGCCTTGTCAGCAAAAATAAAATGGCCAGAACTCCAACTAGGTCCGACATTTCTTATGATCTTTGGCCAGAAGTAAAAAAACAACAACCTCCCCGGTTGCGGTTTTGCCATACTTGATATATTTTGGAAAGTTTGGTGGTAAGGGGGGAATATTACCCCCCCATACTGAATAGGGTTAAGCTAGGCAATTTCATGAAGCTTATTTTAGGTCCAATAATCCTTCAATTTTGGAGCTATGCGTTATTGCCTTAATAGATGTTCCACACCAGCAGCGCAGTTGCACAAAAAAAAACCCGCCAAATTTCAGGAAGAAATATGATTTGGCCAAGATGTCTGTCTGGGAAGAAATTAGGATTTATCATGGCCAGAATATTTACCTTTGTATCCTTCAGTTGCAAGCTTACATATATTTCTCAAAATTACAGGGATATAAAGGGAGATATCAGCTACTTTTTCTGTTCCAATATCAAATGCAAAGGACTCTTGATACAAATGCAGATGCTGAGAAAGAAAATATTTTTTCTGAATTATGTGCCCCTGCCCTACTCCTGGCCTCTGGGCTTTGTATCATCTTCTCTTTGCATTGAAATAAATCTTTTAATTTTTAACTGGTGTGACATAGTAACCCATAATCCCATCAGTGAACAACTACGATTGTAGGTATCATCAAATATTTCGGTATTTGCTTACCGAGTCTTACTTCCCTACTTTAGTTATGAGTATGTTGTTCTCAGTATGTAAATTGTATTTTCATTCCTAAAAATCATCTTAACAATAATTTAAAGTACTTTAGTATAAACTTAATACTGTAGATGCCCATAAAGATGAACACGCTCATAAATGTGAACAAATACAAACATCATCTGTAAAATTAAGAAAATAAAAACGTACTTACCCTCCAAGCTAATCTTTATACTAAACTAAAACGTATATCTTACTTCAAAAATATATTGTATTCAAATAAAAATATTGTTTACATATAACTATTGTAATACAAATACCTTAAACAATGGTATTTAACTACAGATGGATGGCCATCATATCATATACCATGCACATAAAAATGGTAATTAACAAAGATAAATGGCATAAATTCTCTATCTGGGAGTAAAAAGATCACACAAAAATATTCAGCTCAATTGGGGGTGTTTTGACCCCCCCCCCCCACCCGGTATGCCATGATGACATTTATCATTCTTATCATTTGTAGATCAATAGAACTTGATAAAAAATATTTGATTTTCAATTGTTAAAATGTCAAAAATCAATTGCAACGGAAGTAAAAAAACTCTATCGTTCGCCAGTTATCGTACTTGACAGAAGAACTTAGTGTTTTTTCTTTGTTTGATCGGAGTCTAACCTATAACAAACGCAATGATATTGCAAAAAGTTTGCTTTTACATGCAATGACGCAACTCTTTGCACCAGGAAAGCCAAAATTTCCAACTGAGGGATTTGTGTCTAAACGTCTGCTCAACAGGTTGTGAGTTAAATAGATTTATTGCTCCGCATTCGTGGTTGATCTTCAGTCTTTTACGTGCCTCATATGACTGGCTTTATCTACCAGCTGAAAAGTGGGACTCAAACCAAGATTTTCTATATATGAATGAAATAGTTATGGATCTTTCAGTTACTAATGATACAGCAGAAAGAGCTATTAAAAAAAATAACAGAGTACGCTAACTCTGCACAGGATGGGGACAGAGAGGTAAAATAATTGGAGTAGCTGATTGGCACCACTTCAAAATGAGTGGCTACACAAAAAATGATTTGAACAGTGCTATATGATTATATCATATTTAGATTGCTTATAAACACATTTTGTCTTTGACATTACTCAATCTGAGCTAAGTCGAATAGGCTTATACAATGTGTTCGTAAAAAAACACTTCGAATAACCATTAAAAACATAGATGAACGTTTTTTATGATGCATTATTTGTTTAAATTTTTCCTTGAAATGTTACGTATTTCACGTTTTTTTTTTAATTGATTTACTAACAATAAGTATTCTGAGAGGTTATTTTGTTTACAAACATGATATAAACAAATGATGTAATCTATAAAAAGTTCTATTCAATTTAATTCTTCACTCGACTAATTTCATAAAATCAATTTGATCTTGAACAGAATAGTTGATCTAATTAGCCTTTGTATGTTTAAGAAAATTTGTTAAAAAAGAAAGTGTAGCATAGTAAAAAAACGAATTAAACAATCAAATGTTTATGAGTAATTCAAATTGTTTCGATTTTTTTATAGACACACTGCATTATAAAAACCTGGTCTTTGTTTCTGTATTGTTAGTAATTAATGAGAAAAAAGTATTACTACCCATTCTAAACAAAAGAAGCCTAAAGAATACTCCTATATTTAAACTACTACCTTAAAAAATCTATATTCAGCAAATTCTTTTGATTAACAGTTGTGAACATTGTAAATGGCAAAAAAAGGCTGTTCTGCATTCTTAATTGGTTAAGACAGGTCATAAGTACAATTCATTCTTTGCATTTTCATGATTTTTGTCACTAGGCCATGTCATGGCATACCCGGTGGGGGGAGGGGGGGTCAAAACACCCCAAATTGAGCTGAATTTTTTTGTGTGATCTTTTCATGATATTTGTGCACAGAAAAAAAGGGCAACGAAAATCTCGAAAAAAGATGTTTTTTGGTACACCCTAATAAACATGCATTGCACAAACTTTCATAGATTTTGTTTTTTAATGTACCAAGAAAGATATGACAGAAGAATAGACTTTAGAAACTTATGTCAAGCAAAATATTTTTTTAAACAAATTATTTCAACAACACTAACATAATTTCAACTTACCATGATGTCCTTCCGCACATGATTGATTCTTTCCTTTAAAATGAATGGAATATAAACCTATGAGACAAGTGCTGACTGGCTAAAGCATTCTGTTTTAGATAAAAGAAATAGTATTCATTTACCATGTATCAAAAAGATATATTTAGTGAACTCCTAAAAAGAGAATTTAGGCTTAATTCATTGTGCTGAATTTTGAGCAAGGAATTTCTTTAAGAAGTTGGGCTTTTTAAAATCCTAACACGAAAAAAATTGAAAAATTGATTAAATTCACATGGACAAAATTTCCCTGCCCATCCCTGCCTCGCCCAGCCCTGCTCTTAATTCTATATAGTCTAACCACATGAAGATTGCTGGTTGTTAAGAAACAAACAAATATTTCAACATATCATCCACTTCCCCTATTTAATAAATCTCAATACTGGATAGCAAAGTTCGGTGATTAATGCAAATATATGTCCGACGTATGCTTATGGTGTAAAACTTTCTTGGTTTTATTGATTTTAGACAATTGACATCAATTAATATTCTATCATTGACGTCAATAGACATGTTACCCCTGTTTAGTATTTAGCCAGTTGTAGGATATTACCATCAAGGACCATCATTGATATTGTATATATGTTATGTTTAGGACGTGCTCTGCACAGAATCAA
>JAUKPT010004618.1:0-10976 GCA_032273505.1 Nanomia bijuga
TTAAGGGTTTGTAGATAATTCACATCATTATATAAGCCCGATAACTTAACACAATGATCCTTCACTTCATTCCTTACAAATTTTTTTCCGATAAAAAACATCAGTTCAGACAATTTATTTTTCAAAGCAACATCGACTGGACTGGCTATGTTACTATGAATTTTATATTAAGGAAGATTTTTTATTGAATAACTTACTATATTCAAACATACTTTATTATGATTTTACTACGTGGTGGTGGTTTTAAAATCTGTAATTTTTTTATTTTCACTATATCTGTAAAAACTATTTGTAATTAAGTGGACTACAGTACAGTATCTATAATTTGAGGATATGTAATCTTCATTTCATGATTCAATATTTTTAGGTATTACATGGATGGATATCACTGATGAAAATGTGAAATGCAAAGGTGATGGGTGATCTTAATGGAGATTAATTGATTCATAGATTGACCTTCAATTCACTTAATACGAACATTTACAAACATCATTTTACAGTAGAGTTCTGCCATTTTTTAACGTTTTTCATTGTGTTTTTTTTTTCAGCTCTATATTATGTCTGCTAATACCACTTACTTTCTCATCTTGACCTTGTTTTATCTTGGTTTAGTACTGGTTTACAATACAACACAATACAATAACTCAATAAAGTTGTTCTTGTTCAAATAGGTGTGAAAGTAAGTAGTCACAGATGAAATGATTTAAAGATACAAGACAGAAGTGTCAAGATATTAAACTGTTCTCTGATGGTGTTTAAGCAGTCAAGATTGGATTGCGGTGGATACAATTTTCAGATGAATGAAACTACAATTTGTTATGAAGCATTTTGATACAGGGAAGGGGTGGGTGTAGTGAGCTTGCAACCCCAATACTGCCCTCACTCTATTCTATTCCCCACTTTACCTACTCATCAAAATATAAGTTGCAAAAACCATCTAAAAAGTCTTCAGAGGAAATAACACCCAGACTTTGACATTTTTTTTTCCATTTTACTATCTTGTCTACTCTCTTATTTTAGTGACAAACTCGCTGAGAGGAACTAAGGCTTCTTATTTAATATTCTCTAACAAATTGTCTGAAAAAATGAATTCACCAGGAGACATCTGAATAAAGGTCCCTTCAGTGTTTACAGTAATCAGATCAACTATTTGTCAAAAGATGTCATTAGACATGATCAGCATATATGAGTTAAGCCTATGGCAACAAAAGTAACTCGTAGGAACAGACATTTCTATTGATTTACTTCCTGCAATGAGATGATTGAGAATTTGTTGTTTTATGAATGCTGCCTCTGAAATTTTCATTCTATTTTTGATCATAAGGATGTTCGTTTTATTATAAGCTTTTGAGTGTGTTGGTGCAATGTCGTCTTTTAAGGTATTGTTTCCCTATATTCTTTCTGCTTTGATCATTTCAAAAATTTGTCTAATTATTGGTCGAAAATTATTTCATCAAGATTCTGATTAGTTCACTGAAAAAATTCACAATTTGATATTTTAATGAACTCAAAATGATGAAAACATTTTCAAGTGAACCAACCAGAATCTTGATGATGTAATACTCAACTAATCAATAGTCTAATTATATGTAAAAGTTTTGAGATGATCCCCTAAGCCTCAATTACTTTATTTCAAAAATAATATTTTTTGTGATGTTCTTATCTATAATAAGAAAAAAATATTTGTCTTTTTTACTTTTTTAATGGAGATTTTATATATTTAAGCTATGACTGAGGCCTATCTTTCAAATTTGTTTTCAAATGGCATCTAAGCCAATAATTTGCAAATTTTGAATTTAGCCTCCAAACTAAGGCTCTGTAAAACCGTCAACTATAATCATTTAATCTCCTCAAATATACTTGTACAACATCATGTTACTTGCTGTTCTTTATCATGTAACTATCTGATTACTCAAATATATGAAGGGGCTTACAATGCAACAAGCCTTGCTATTAAACCATTCTACAAGTAAAAACCTCTTATTCTTTTGAGTTCAATAACAAGTGTTTACTATCTTGAACACAGTGGAAACAGAGAAGATAATAGGTTTTGCTAAAGATGAATGGATATCATATGTTTTATACTTTGCTCACTGCACAGTAGTTTTCTTATGCAGCAAAACGATTTTATTAAAGTAGGTTGAGTTTTCTTATGTTTTATTAATCCATATTCTGTTGAAATACTTTGTGTTAGAGTCAATATTCTGCCTAAAAGAAATCCAATTATTTTTTCTTGCTTTCCTCTAAAGCTTTATATTTCATTGTCATATTGATCATTTAAGTTCAAAGTTTTTTTTATATATCCTGCCCATTTCAAAAAAGCTTTCGGTTTTGATATTCATATTGTCACATATTTTTTAAGGTTGAAAAAGTCAAGTTGATCTGTTTTTTTTTGTAATCTTTACAGAAAACCTAACTCTTGTGAGATCTTGTTGTCATAACTGTTTTAGTATCAACCGTCAACCCATCAAAAATAAGAAAACAAATAATAATCAAAAAAATAAGTATTGTCCAGTACAGTTGTTGACCATTATTGATGTTGATCTTAACTCTACACACATAAGAACTCTGTTTTTGATCAATTATTCATACAAATCCACACAATTCGACTTCTGAAGGAAATTTGAAAATGTCCAAAATCTTTCTGTGCATGTCATGAAGAATTGTGATTGCACATGAATTATTCATATTTCATGTTAAAAGAGAAATATTTTTTGCTTCTGTTAGTTGATTCTGAAACATTGAAGTTTATTTGATGACATTTTTCAAGGCTGACCCAATTAAGAAAGTAAGGTATGATTGTTTGTATAATTTTGAAATATGGAATATGTTCAGCTGAGAATTAATTATAATTGTTGCGAGCACAGGAATTTCGTTAAAGTGTTGTTGACAAAATCTGTTGTTGGTTGGCCTAAATCAGTGTTTTTCAGAGTTCAGCATTTGTCCTCATAGATCAGCAATTGTCAGAGTTTCTGTTTCTGTATCGTTATTGAAAAGACCTGAATAACTTCTATTTAAAAAGGTGGTAGAAATCAGTTGGAATTAACAAAATGAATTTGATTACAGGACCAAAAAAATCATTCATTGACTTTAGCAGATGTGGTATTTCACTTAATTTTGTGGACTTTTGTGACTTAGTTTCCTCGAAACATTAACTTTTAACTTTTTTCCATACTATGAATGAGTCTTCATTATTTTCTGTGAATTCAGTTGAAAAGGTGGGATAGAAAAATAAGGACATTTTATGTAGACTTAAGAAAGAGGGCAATCAAAAAAGTTGTGTCTGCAGATTTAAGAAATTGGCAACATCAGCTCCTTCACCCCCTTCCCTCGCCCACTCATTACTTCTCTTGTAAAATGACTTTTTCTAGTGGATATAATTTGTTCCACGATAGTTTTCTGTTATGAAGGAACCATTTTACAAATATATTTGAAACTTTTAGTATGAATTAGACAATTTTTTGAGATGAATCTTATTGCTGTGTAGTAAACAATTGTGAAAATCTTATTCTTATACTGTTGAGTGTTGTGGTGATATGAGTCGATAAACACTTGATTGCAAAATGACCTGGTCAACAAGACTTGCAATTTGCATTATGTAGCCAGATAATGGTCATGGCTTCAATAACAAGTTTTTTTTTATTTTTACACTTGCATAGAAAGTGAAAGGATTTAATGTAAACATGTTTTACACGATATTATATGATCATTTAATTCAGAAGTGTTAGTTATAATTATTATTCAATATTTATTTTCATTATCACACTACTCATGTTGTTATTACCCCCATGTTTTTAATAATAATTTCATACACAGCTTCAATATTTTCTTTTCTCGTTAGTTGAGATTAAAGGAGGAGCTAGTGATCAGAATTAAATAGTAAGTGAAACTATTAGCTTGGTTTAATGCGTGAGGGTCTACAACACATCATTGAAAACATGATAGTAATAGATAGACTATTAATTGGTTGAATGTTAAATTATCAAGATTCTGATTGGTTCATTTAAAAATTATATTATCAATTTTGACTTTAATAAAACATCAAATTGTGACATTTTCAAAAGAACCAATCGGATTCTGAATGATATAATACTCAACCAATCAATAGTCTTAATAAAGACAAGAAGATCCCTAATTCGTTTCCATTCATTGTTGATGTTATGTTGTGTCTAGTATGTTAGATGATTTTTTGAATGATGGTTTTACCTGAATGTTTTAGTGTTAAGTGAGATGAGTCAAATTTGTTATTGATATTATCATTTAGTTAGATGTTTGCATTGCATTTTTAAAGAATGAGTTTTCTTTGTGTTGTTTTTGCGATGAAAGTGTCTGGATTTATGCTTAGGGCAGACTGGAATCCATTTATGTTTATGTCATTATCTTTGGTGCAAGAATCTTATTATTCTTAATGGAGTGTATCATTTATGTGCAAAATAAAAGTTATTGATGCACTTATGTCCTATATTTTGTTAAGCAGATATACCTAAGCTTTACATAAATGTGTTTTGTCAGCATATCATTTGATGAGGCTGGGATTATTATGCATAAAACCTCTTTTGCCCAAATCCTTGCAGAAAACCTCTTTTAGTAGATACCTCTACATATATATACACCCTGAAATTACGAAGACTGCTGTGGGTATTGTATTGACTGTATTAAATTCAGTGTTGCTCATAAATAATTCATAGACTTTTTGTAAAATTTCATTGTGATCCTTCGTTTCTAACACTGTAGGTGATGGTATGACCTTGTCTCGAATGTTGCAAGAAGAAAAGATTCTATCCTGTTCTATTTCAGAAAATCTAAACAGGTCTGTGCAATGTTTCAGATGTTTCTGTACTAAAGTGATTTTTGTAATGCTTATAACAAACATCGTCACTTTTTATCCTTTTAAAGTTAAATTTTACACATCATATTGCAGATATTGACAAGCACTTTAATATTTTTGAAAATGAAGAAGAATTGTGATCAGAAAAATCAACTTCTATATTTCAAACAGAAATCAAAACATTTGAATTAAACCTTATGTGGCTATCTTAATTCTCTTACAGGTACTTTGTTGAGTGAAGTGAAATGCAACACCCTGTATTTCTACTTCAAAATGAGAGAATGGTTTGCTGTTTCGCTTATTTTTTATTTTTATCTAGTTAAAAACAAGGAAATACTTTTACCTTGAAGGGAGCAGGGCATAATTACTCCTTTACATCGAACCTTCTATAGCATGGTGTACCCAGGAGGGGTTTCTTAGGAAATAAAAAAAAAAATTCTTCTTAATTTTTTTTCAGAAATCAAATAGATAAATTTTATGAATTTCTTGTATTGCATTTGATATAAACAAATTAGGCCTTTATTTTTTCTATGTACCACCCTGCATATATATTTGTGTATATCTGCATTTGCTAACCCTCATGCTGTGCTTAAGATACATTGTTTTTATACCCTCATACAATTCTTTGAAATAATATATTACTTTGTTTAAAGGTATCATGTTATTCTATTTAAATAGGGTAATAGTTTTGTTTATCAATTGTGTATCAAGGTCATGTTATGCCTTCACAAAGGTAATTGAAGTGATTTGCACATATAAACATCCAGGATAGAGTGATTTGTCAATATTGGTATAAAATTAAGTTACTGGTGCATCTTTAATAAATGACAAGGTTGTCCAAAAAAGAACCCAGGACGACCTTGACATGCTACGATAGCTGACTAGCTTGACAGCAAACAGTACACACAATGAAAAGTCTGACTTGATTGTTTGGAATAATTGAGGACTAAGAAATTGTGAAGAAAGCTTGAAGATTCCCTTACTTTTAGATTCCGTAGAACTTTTAATAAGTTAATTTTTCATATGATTGTATAAAAGATTTCAACAACATGATCTCTATTTAAAATGATTTCTTTTACATGAGGAGAGCAACAAATATTTCAAAAGCAGATTTAGATTTTGAATTTTATTTTGTTAGTCACATTTCAGTTTCACTTCTGGACTTCCTCAAATTTTCATATTTTTGTTTTACTTAGTTTCACCTATTATCTTCTATTACTTTTTTAAACTGTTAGTTACCTGAAGTGCAGAAAAAGTAGTGATCACGAAAAAGTTGTGAAAGTCTCTAAAATATATTTGCGATTTTGACAAAAAAAAGTTGCAAGCACATTTTTTTTTTGGAAACTACCCCTTTTTTTTCCCACATTTTAAGGGAGATATACACAAAAGGTGCCATTAAATTCATTCATTTTGAAATTCCTCCTTTAATTGATTGTTCAAACATTGCTGAAAAGGGTAGGGAGCGCATCGAAGTAAGCTTATGTATGAGTATGGAACAGTTTCATAAATTCCTGCCAAGACTGCTAACTAAAGCACAGAACAAAGTGGGAATACAAATTCAAAGTCACTCTTGAATTATGGAACTGTTCAAATGTCATTTTGATTCTTAATTAACCTAAAAAATAGGCAATTAAAGCACCCTAACCCTAACAGGGATATCATATTCATTCTATTTTATAAGATTTAATAGCAACTAATATCTCTTTTAGCATATGATTAATGCATAATCAGTTGATCAGTTGGCAATGCAAACTTTATTTTTACTTTCGCTAGTATCATTAAATGATTGTAATGCTCTATTAAGTAGCTTAACTGTTTTCAATATTAGTTGTTTTAAAAAGAAGTTTATATCTCATGTTCAAATGAAAAGTGTGTTGTGATGTAACGTCATGTTTGTATATCTGCAAACATTGAAAGTATTGAAAAAGAATCTGGATTAAAATCTCAAAACGAAAGAGTTAGTTATTTTGAATATTTATTTTGTTGCTTATTCGCAAGATGATTTTTTGAAGCTTGATCAGTTAGGAATCATCTCAACAGTATGTCTAATTTAGACTATTGGTTGGCTGAATAATCTGTTTGGTTCATTTAAAAATGTCACAACTTGATGGTTTCTTATTGTCAAAAATGATGATATCATTTTTTAATCTGTGTATTTAAATTAATAGATTGATAATATTTCAATATATTAAAAAAAGAGATTCATCATTTTTATCTTCTATAGCATAATTGGGCTTCTTTGATATTGATGTTGTCAGTTCTCCGTTTCTCAAGTTTGTAGAGTTCGATTTTTTTAAATGAATCGAAAGTCATTACAGACAAACATTACAGGAGAAAAAGATATATGGAGTGATAAGCATATATTCTGTTATCATTAAAAGGAGGCTTTTTATGTAAGATAAATATTTGAGTGGCACTTTTCTTTGAGGTGTAATGTTGTCTATAAACACCTAACTTTCAGCTTATATAGTTTTACAAGCTTAGTTCTGTTTTTTTACTCAATGTATTTTTGAAGCCTTTTTTTTCTTGAATAGAACCAGATAACTTACAGGGTGTTTCTTAAGACGTTTTCCACTAACTACATGAATTTTCAAAATTAGGTTTAAAAATCACTATTAAAGTCATGGTTTCTTTTTTATAGACAGAATATATTGACATTTTAATTTCTCTTATTTGTAATGTTTTCTTTTCTTTTTGTGGTTAAAAAAATAATTGATAATGATGTTTTCATTACATAAATGCTTTTGTTGTGGAATGAATGAAAGTTATGAAATTGACTGATGAAACATGTTTTCTTCCTCTAAAGATTTTTCAAGGATGTTATGACGAGAATAAGAATTTAAAATTTTTGGGTGATGTGTGTAGTGGTATGTTCTCCTCTTTCACTATTTTTTTTAAGTTATTCTTTCGATAGACTTACTAGATTGGGGATGTTTACCAAAAAGATGATAGTAAAGAAAAGGTCTAACTGAGTCGAAGAAAATTTTAATATAACAAATTATGTATATTTTTTACCAAGTTGTTTACCAAAAAAGATGATAGTAAAGAAAAGGTCTGACTGAGTTGAAGAAATGATGGAAAACCCTCGAAAAATCTTGAAAAATTGTGTCGGCATCAACTCACTTGTTGGTTATCTGAACTCAGTTTTTGTTGATATTGATCTGATGCATTTATTAGAATAGTTGTTTTTTATTCTACATCTATTCATTTTTCGTATCCTCACTATAGATTTTGATACTCAAATCTCAAAAAGGACCTTGAAATTCTCTATGAAAACCTTGAAAGGTCTGAATGAGTTGAAGAAAGTTTTACTGAAATGTGTCACAAGAAAGATCTGATGGTTAATGTTATTTTCAGGAAAGTTAAATTTGCTGTTTCAAATGTTGGAAGTAACATGTACATTCAACTTATAGCTGAAAGTTAGATTTGGAGACAAGCTTCCCGTTTCAGCTATTACTCATCCATATTTTGTATGGAGACAAAAATCCCTGACAACTTGGCCATTGAAGGCATGTGTTAGTATGATGATATATGTTATAGTTTCCATCCTTGTTTTGCTATAGTTTCCTTTAGTTTAAGAATAGGAGTAGGTTGATATCCAAATTAAATATTGAAATTTCAATTAAACTACACAGTTCGTGTTGGTAAACAACACCACTGTCAAAGTCATATACTTACTAAAAATATGTTTTTGTCAAATTTTTGTTTTCTTTTCGAATTCTGGTGTCATTTCGTTTGTTGGATTCATTCATTCTAGATCAGGCAGATGGTAACCTTTTTGATTAAAGATTACTGCTTTTAATACGATTATTAAGAAAAATTACGATTATAAGAAAAATACTGAAAATTGTTTATTTCTTTTAGGTGAAAATGTGATATGTTGAGCTATCGATGACAATATCAGTCTCCAGAATTAGAATAATTCTCTGAGGCAAACATACATTTTAGCCATTCTCGGTACCTTATTTTTGAAGTAGAAGCTAACATTAAAGCAATGTAAAATGTCTAGAAACCAGCCATAAAAGAGAAAAAAGGGTACCCAAAATTTATCTTAAATGTACAAAATGAATGTAAAGTTGACATATGACTATTTCATGAAGAGAGTTTGTATATTTTTGTTGCTGTCTACCAATATAAAGCCTGCATCAATATCTGCAGCAATTTCCTTTTGCTGCAGGTAATTCAGGTAGCAATTTCTGGGGCCACTTTTGATTTTCTTAAAATAAATTTGGCCCACATAGAACATTTAAGTAATTTTTTCTCTTCTCTAATTCAGGATAGTGTAATTCATTTATGAAGTGATACCTGCCAGAATATTTACCCTTGTGAACCAGGAACCACACATATTTTTTTGACCTTATTAAGTCAACCCTATGGTCTGTATTTGAATTATGACACCATCTCTAGTAAAAAGAGATGATTTGAATTTTCTTTGAAGATAAAAAGTTCAAAGAATTTAACCATCTGTGAAAAAAAGAACATTTCCAAGAGAAACTCCTATTTCCTCTTCTTTTCATGAGCATTTATACAAAAAACATTTCTTTAAAATAATTGAAATCAATCTTTTTACCACTAAATAGGCTTCACTTTTTTTCGATAAAGATAAATTGGATTAGTAAAAAAATAAAAACACCAACTTTAATTCTTTAAACCATTCATTATTCATAATTTTATTTATCGATTCCATCTAGTAGACTTCTTCTCTTTCATCTTATTCTTTAGTCTGTTCTCATGAATTAGTGAAATGAGAGAAGGGAAATTCGTATCTTTTCATCTCAGTAAGTTTTTAAGTTTTTAACTTCTGTTAACATCATCACGATTTACAAGATATGGGTGTTAGCTGAGAAAACATAGTTTTTAGCTAAAATCTGAAGATATAAAGAAAAGCATATGAATTTACAGATATGTAGTTAGTATAAATAGAATGATTACGAGTGCTAGTAATGGAAATCATGAGTGATAATTTTAGTCATAAAATAGCCGTCAGGATTAGAGCTTATTTAGTCCTAAATTATATTTTACTTCTCATTGACTATAGTGCAATTAATCACTAATTAATAGCACCGTTCAGACAATTGGAGAATAATATATTTCAAGTGTTATTTTTCATTTATCCAGCTTAGCAGATTTGAAATGTATTCAGTGTATTCATGAATATGCTCATTTTAAAGCAAATATTTATATATTATTTTATGAGTAGAATTAAGAAAACAGAACATAAACGAGTCATGAAATCTTACCCATCTTGAGCGAAATCATTTTCGAAGATACTCAGAAAAAGGACCAGATCTATTACATTATTGATAATGCAATATTTTACTCTATTGACTAGAGTGCTATTAATGACTTTTCTTTATCTGATGTCCACAAAATAATGTATCTTAGACATACATCATACATCATACATCTTAAAATGGCAATATGTTGCTCACTTAACTTGGTTTCATACGAAAAAACAATTTCAAAATTCTATGAATCTTTTCTTCAGGAAATATGAAAATTATTCTTAATGTACACCTACTACTATAAAAAGAACTCGTTCTATTTACTTTTCTACTTATTTTTCCTTAACATATTAAAAAAGAATTTATAATAATTTGAAATGTAAATTATTGAATATTCTGTAGTACACACATATAGAAGAAAATCATTCTTTTTTTGTTAAATACTTTATTTTTCTATGATTTGACAACGATTATCCATACTATATGATCTCAAACTTGTATTCAAAGTTTATTGTAGACATGAGAAGGTTTATCTAACTGTTTTTTCTGTGATGCAGTTTTAAGAAAATATGGCTCATTATAATTTCTCAGTGATTAATTTTTGAATATAATATTCCTTTTCATCTTTTTATTTGTTTTGAATTTGAAGGCAAAAATATTCAAGTTATAAACAAATGATACTGTGGAGACATGTATGGGGCCCTCTTTTATTGCATTGTTTTTATTTGTATTCTATTTGAAACAAATAAAGGATGTTTTATACTCTCTTTCGTTAATTCTGTTTGTTTTTGTATAAAAATATCTGATTCTGTTATTTTCTTGTAAGTGGAAATTTTGTTCAGTTTTTCTGTGTTTGTATTATTTTATTGTTTGTTTTGATTATTACTTGACAATTTTTTTGATGGTTGTTAGTATTAGTTTCA
>JAUKPT010004619.1:0-10973 GCA_032273505.1 Nanomia bijuga
TATACATGAAAACTGAATAAAAAGGATTTTAACTTCTTTGGCGGTCGAGCAGACAGGTTTCACTAATATCTAATACCAAAAATACCCAACATTCCGAGGTCCCTTTACCTAGAACTACTTTCCACGAGGTAGAGAAGTAGTCTTAGTTAGAAGCCATCATCTCAAAAATATTTTCATATCTTTTAACACGTCTTAACAGACATCTTCTGTAAAAAAAATGAAAACTGTTTAGTTATGACCTCTTATTTCTTAGAATAAAAGCCCAAAGTGCAGATGGTGGTGGGTGGGCGACGATTAAAACGTTATTTTAAACCGTTTTAATTTTTATACCTAGATTTATCAGAGGTTTTCATATTTTTGTAACATATTATCCTCTCCCCCCTTTTTTCTGTTAAAAGATATAAAAAACCTTTTTGAGAAGGCCCCTTAGTCATTTTACTCTACAATCTGTTTCATTCAAGCAGAAGAATTGAATGTACGATTAATAGATAACACCTGTGCAAACTTTGATCCTTCACGAGGCTCTATTTTTTTGTTTTCCGAATCTATGAAATGACAGCAAAAGATCTATGTCCGAATTTCTCGTTGTTAAGTACTTATTTGGCATCTTTAGTAGTGTAAAGAATCGTAGGAAGACGTGTTAAGCTGTTTGAACGTAGATTTGTATTACATAAGAATGTGATAATTACTTATTACTTATTACTTATTTGATGTTATAACGGAACCGCCTTAGCATCTCGACTACAAAGTCTATCAAAAAAATTGTCTTTTATTTCTGGAAAGACTTTTGGGACAACCATTCACATAGCCAAAAATAGTCATCGACTTTGAATAAAAATTTTAATGCAAAAAAATATGTTAGATAGAAAACGAAAAAATGTTTAAATCCTTTGAATATGATATAAACATATAAATAAGGAACCAAAATCTATACATACGGCAAACAAATTTTCCTGTTATTTTCTCTATGCAAACATAGTAACTAAAGATGAGTAAATTTTACTTATAAGTATAAATTTTATAATGGAGGAAAAAGTGAACCAAAATCTGCACAGATTCGAATATCATGGTACAGTGATAATTCTATCAATATAAATAAGCAAGCGTCAACACAATGACTTTGACATTTTAAAAATCACCCACCTATATTGTTTGACTAAGTGCTTTGTCTCTGTCTGCAAGATACGTTTTTACAAATTTGTTAATATTCCAATTTTTATTTTAATCTTAGAAAACTTTGTTTGCTGAACAGCGACACTGACACTGACCTTATTTAGTACTAGATTCATCATCACCAGACAGAAAATGAATGACAGGAATTCCCTTTTAATAATTCATCTAATATCTAAATAATATACTGTTAGTGTGCCTCTAAATTAATAATAGACAAGATCTAAATGCAAAAACAATTTGTACCTGACATGAATAAATTTTCATTTTTTCTTTTTCATACTTACTTGTTGATAAATAATTGAAGAACCTGACAACAAGTCATGGTTATAAGTCATCTTCTTCTTATTTCTAATAATACAGCTCAATATTTTCTAATGATTTGTTTTGCAAGCAGATTTTGCATTTTCTTTCATTGCTTCTTGACTTAAGGTACTATTTTGTATATTTGTCATTAATCATTTTCTTTTGATATTATTTGATTTTACGATGTTTTCTCGTGCGGCGTTGCTCAAAAGTATCAATGAGATATAAAGTAGAGGAATTTAATATGCAGTCATGGTCGATAGAAAATAAATTCTATTTAATGTGACAGGACTCGAAATAACCGTAGTCAGACTTCGAAAAAAGAAAAATAGCCGACTTTATTATTATAGCTAAAGGCAACACAGTATCAATTTTTGTTTTCCAGATCCTTAAATACATATAAATACATAGTGATACATAAATACATGTCTGAAAGTAACCTTTTATGTCCTCGAGTCTAGTCGAACAACAACTTTAAAAAACACTTATTTTGAATCTTTTGTGATTTGATTTAACACTACATCGTAAGCAGATCCCTAAAATTTAGCTTTTGTGTTTTTAAGAAACGAAGCGCCTTGCCAGTTTAAGTCATTTTTAGTCGGGTTTATTTACCACTACCTCTCTTATATCTGATGAGATTTGCATTTCCAGTTGTTATTTATATCACAACGTCCCTTCCCTAATATCGAGCTTGTGAGCTCAAAATCTATGATCATATGTATCATACAACGGTAAATATTTTGGCCAAAAGTTCTTATTTCTTCCCCCACCATTTTTCTACCTTGCTTCATTTCTTCCCTGATTTAGGGTTCGAAACAATAGAAATCGCTTCATTTCTTCCCTATTGACGCTGTTGGCCAAAATATTTACCGTTGGTATCATTTGAAACTGTAAACCTCATTAAGGCCTCAAACAACAGTATTATGATGAAAAAAGATAAGATAGCCACGTAACTTGATTAGTGCAAAGGTGACGTCACAAATTTTTCATTGATGTGTCATCATTTTCCGTCAGAGTCTTTTACACAACTTCGTTCTCATGAGAGAGATGGCAACTTAGTGAGTATTAAGCTACAACATCAGATAAAGTATTATCTTTAAGCTCGACATAAATCAATGAGGGTTTTATTTAGAAAGATTATAGTTTCTTCCGATATCCGATTAATGGCTCATGACAGAAATGGTCGAGTGTAATGTCAACATATATCGGATTCGAGGTATAAGTCACGGTTGAGAAATCTCGTACATCTTTTCTAGGACTTTTTTTATTGTTTCTTTGCAAATTTTACAGAAGTCCTCTTGGTTAAACAGTCAAGTATTGCTTCAGTTCTTTGCTGATATCCACCGTACTGGTTACAAATTAACCCCCCTCGGTCAGAATCTATCTTACAACGGTAAAAATTAAAGTTCAAATAATAATCCGAGTCGACCTTGGTACTGATAAAAGATCGCCCTATATAGTACTAGTCTTTGCCATGAGACGTGCACGATCGTGCTCGCGCATGCAAATAAGCACGCAAAGTTGTGCGAAGTGTTCAGCGCACATTTTTTTGTAACATAAATCGTGTATTGGATATATATGTGAATAAGCTCACTGAAAATTGTGTACAGTAGCCAATTTACGTGCGTGATCTATTGCTCTGCAGAGCAAATGTTCCTGCTGCTCTACTGAACTATATGCTCGTTTACTATCTACTATTTACTACATGACGCCACTGAGTTTCTAAAACTTGATTTGTTGTTTGCTTTAAAATCCAAAAAGAAAACAACATGTTTTACATTTGTTATCAAGAAGACAAATAAGTTAAAATTCAAAGTGTTTTGTCATCTTACAGTTTTCGTGAGTCAAAAAAAACCGTAAGGCTTTCACAACACATTATACCATGATCTGATAATCGATTTTCATTATGTAGCAGAAAGCCTAACTTAAATTTTGGTGTATGATTTTTTAAAAACCATTCATTATTTTTGTGAAAAGTCACATGAAAAAAATTGTCAAATCATGGAAAACATGGCATTGAATGATACTTCGTGAAATAGCACAACTTTTGTTTTTCTCTACAAATATTACTTCGGGTTTTGTTAGTTAAAAATACAACTTGAACAGGGATAATTAGGATAATTTTTTTACTCGGAGGATTAATTCATTCGTGTTTTTTACGAAGATCAATTCAAATGTCTATATTCATTAAAGTCATATAAATCAATTAATACTGAGAATCTTAAAGAATATTCAGTATTTTTACCATCAACTCTGAGTAGAGAGGCCCACGATTTCTTTTGAAGGCATGTTGTGTTAAAACATTATCTTAATAAAACGAATAATATAAACAATAAAGGCTGATTTAATTTGATACCCAGTTTTTCACCGATTTTTGAATATTTTCATCATGTGATTTTTTACAAAAATGGACGTATCTCAGCAAAAAATGGATTTTAAAAACTCATACACAAAAATTTAAGTTATGCTTTCTGCTACATAATGCTACATGGTGTAATCTGTTGTCAAAGCCTTTTTTTTACTCAAACGGTAGATGTAAGGTAATAAATGAATAGATGAAATTTAGTTGTGAGCTTACGTAATTCTGTATATAAATATATTTTCTTTGATACCAACTCATTTGATAGCACTCGTCGATAGTAAGTGGTTAGCATTCATTTAAGAAGTCGTTCTTTGATTTTTGTTTTGAATTTTGTAGTGAGGCCATGATAAATCAGAAGATACATCTAAGAGACCAATAGACCTTTTCCGAGTTAAATTCGCCATTTTGTTGTGGGGGCAAAATCATGGGGTTGTTATATGAAATATATAGTAAAAGCGGTATCAAATCCTTTTTTATACGTGTTTACGATACCTGTAATCACTGAATAGTAAAATTAATTAATTAATCATTTCCGCTTCGAATAAATATAAAATAGCCCTTTTTAGGTTAAAAAAAAAAGATTAAGATTCTATCATAAAAAAGAAGAAGTTCTAAATAAAAGATTTTTTGAACTGCCATTTAAGCGTGCTTTTTCTCTATTTTAAACAGTTGAACAATATGTGTTATGAATATTTTATTACGTTGTAAATAATCTATTTAAATGACTAAACGCTTTGTCATTAGATATATATTCTTTAGAAATTGTAATCTTATTTAATAAAATGCTTCTTATTTTTGATTTGAGTACTATTTTTCCAATATTTCCGGCTATAAAATGCGTTCATCTATCATATTTTCCCCCGCAAGCAATATGGCGAATATAACTCGGAAAAAGTCTACTTTCTACGCAAAATATTTCGTGTGCATTATGCAACTAATCTTGCAATTGTGCAATTAATTTTGCTGATTTTGTTGCTTAATACACTTATTTTTATTTTCTAGTTCTCGAAACCTTAGAATCTGTCAGTCGTCTTCAACAGAATGGAGCAAATTCCCTCCCCGGTAATTATTTCTTTATCAAGTTACTAAATTGTCGATTAAGAATGAGAACCACCCCAGACTTTAATTTCGACTAAAGATGTACATAATGCAAGAACCCTGAGTGATTAGATTAATAAGGAGAATTTGACCTCAGCAATATTTTCTTTTCCATTGTCAATTTTTTTTTTTTACTTTTCTCTTCGTGTTTCATAATGTTCCATTTAAATTGCATTGAATATTTGAATTGGTTAAGTAATATTCTTCGACTGATTTTGTCAGAATTGTGAGACATCACATGGATCAGGTCCAATTTGTGTAAATCTTTTGAAAAAATTATACCTTGAGGTGAACGCGTTAAGTGATTTTTTGAATGGATTTCTCTTTCAGCTCCTTCTGTACATCGCGATGAACCGATTCGGAATAGACTGGGTGATAGCGCTACAACTAGAGATCATGGTAATTTTGATATGTTGTTTGCATCATTGTTTCTGCACGTTGAGCATTGTTTGTGTCGTTACATTTGAAACTTACATTCTTCATTTTTCTGAAAGTGAGACGATTTTTTTCTTTTCGGTTAGATCGACGAGCTACAGACATGGAAACTGAAGAAAGAAGGCTGAGTTGGCGAGCGAGTACAGGTATGTGATGTTGAATATTGTGACTATTATTTTTTTCTATTTTTTTTTATTTTTCTATTTTATTTATAACTATTAGATAACTCTTTTACTTTGAGGGGATTCTTTTTGTAGATTTTTGTAGTGATAAAGAGTCTTCAGGATTTTACCTGTAACAAAAAACAATTGCCTCTGACATTGCTGTAGGCAAATCTGGATGGCTGCAGACTAATTTTGAAGACTAAAGTCTTTTAAGTTAACAACTTATGTCTTTTCTTTTTAGGTTCTAGTTATGAGAACGTACCACCAAGACCTGACAATCGATTAGGTATTGAGCTGATCTTAATGTTTTTTGAATTTGATTTCGTGATGTTTTCGATCCTTGTAAGACTAGTTTATAAGTCAATAAAAATGTTATAGTGTTATTCTTACGAATGCGATAAAATTATTCCAAGGTGTAATTAAGAAGATCGTCCATAAATATGCTCAGTATGGCGGACATTATACGTAAGACTTTTGTAAGATCTAAATCAATTAATGCAATTAGATTCGAAAAAAGTCCAACCTTTAAAGTATAAAATGTTGATCTGTGTGGAAAAAGTTAATATTGAATTAAATTCGACAAATGTTCGAGCTTTTTGAAGATAAAATGAATAAAATTAGATCTCACATACAATATCCGCCTAATATGTATTACATTGACGTAAGCGGGTTCCACTGTTTTATCTTCGTTTTTTATTTAGATCCTCGCGTTTCAGGATCCCGAGCCGCAGACCCCCGTGTTGCTGCTTCTCGCATTCCTGACCCTTCCATCTCTGATCGTCGTGACCCTCGTATTCCGGAACCCCGCTCTTCAGACCCTCGTGCTTCAGATCCCCGTGCTAATAGTGGTGGTCATACGAATGGACCGAGTTGGCGTGGCAATGCTGATGCCCCCCGTCCTCGTCCTTCTATCCCAGCAGATGGGCCCGGTACGTACTTCAGGTTGTGCTGCATATATTCTCAAACCTTAATTTTCTTGTAATAAAGTACTATTGATTGCCTTTTTGATTGCCTTTCTTTTTTAAGAAATTATTACGTTTTTATTTTTGTTTTTTTTTGTGTAGGGCGGCGATATGATGACGATTTAAATGCATCAGGATTAAGTTGGCGCGAAAAGCATAATGGTAAACGTTGTCTGTCTGTATGTACTACAAAGTTAAAATAAGTGCCGCCGCGTAAAAATTTTTGGACCCTGGCGCTCTGGTCGAGTTTGAGGCACTGCTTCAAATATACTAACTTACTTTTGGAGATCCCAGGCATCATGAGAAATTGAAGCCCTGGTTTTCTGCCTTTTGACTGGTTTCACTAATTGATTGATTTATAGTAATGCTGACACTATTTCATATTTTGTACTCAACTTTACTTTTTATTGGTGTATTTCTAGGCATTCGCAACCGTTATGATACTCCTAGACCACAATCAAATCATCCCATGGACAAACCAGGTATATAGGGGATTTTCTGATTTTTTCTAAAACTAAGGATCAATATGAATATTGGTAGAATAGTGAAAAGATGGAGTTTATTTCGTGGATTTAGTAGATTTGGTACTTTTTCTATTTTCTTTAGATCCCCGATATCAACAATATCCCAATTCTGCTGAAATGAGTCGGCGTGCAAAGGAAACAGGTAAAATCGATAACCTTATATTCTGTAGATAATTTAACTGCGAACAACATTATTTTCTTCGTCATTTGATCTGACAGAAAATGTAGAAAAACAACAAAGAAAAGCTGCATGAAGCTCCCTTATATTATTGTCATCATTATGACACAAACGCGTCCTTTACAAACAATTCAACCATCTTCATACTTTCTATTTAGATCGGCCTTTCGTTGACCCTGAACCGGTCATGCTGAGTTGGCGCTCAAGAGAGACAAGTACGTTAGACTTATTCACAGTTCGAGATGTTAATTTAACAGTTGCTTGCTGTCTACAGATATCAGTACCCCAAATACGCACACTTTCTATAAGTAGTTGAAACTTGTATGGAAAATGTTTGTCAAGTTAATAGTTATTGTGTATTTGTTTCAAAATTTTGCACAATCCAGGTATCCTTGTGTCGAAATGAAAAAACAGCGAAAAAAGTACCCAAAATACACAAAAATGGCTCTTTTATTATGGGCGTAATTTTTTTCCTAAATAGACTTAGACCTTTCTAATTGATCAATCGTTGTCTAAACATGCCTTCATACTATAAACACTTCTCAAAAATGAATTTCCCTGCTCAATCTTGAATCCAGGCCTTTTATACATCTTTAAAATATTATTCGTGTGGGATATTGTCTGGGAAATAATGTAGGATTATTTGGTCTGGGCACTTCATTTCTGTAAGTTTTTTGGCACTATTTAACTACTTCAAATACCTCAATTGTTCATTATCACCAAAAAAATATTTTCTTAAATTTGGCTTTATAGTGAAATTTATATTTCTTCTAGATGAGTAACTGCTATTAGTTTTATCATCTATTTTACTTTTTTTCTTAGACTTTCGCCCTGATGATCGCAATTTGAGCTGGCGTCCGAATAATCAAGGTACGATGAACTTATTAAGTTTCGTTTGAATGAATGTTGTTGTTAACGGTTGTAAAAAAATATCAACTGTATTCCAATATTTGAGTTTTTGAATTTTGCATTTAGATTCTTAACTTCCACTTTCATTTTCTTTTGGTTTAATTCGGATTCTCATTTTTAGGTCCTGGGCCTATGCCATTATTTTCAAACAAAAGACCAGGTAAATCATTTTCTCCATAGCTCTAACCCTGTTTCATTTAAGTTGATTTTTTCCATAATTCTGGACCTGTGGTACAGTCAAGACAGGACATATGTAATTTCGTTAATTATATTAACCCTTCGTCAGGAAGTCGTTTCTATGTGTGTCGATGGGAAGAGGTATGGTAAATATACCTATTTGGTATGTATCCAGAGACATCTCTTACAAATGTTACTGTGAAAAGTAATATAAAAAATGTTAATTACTTTTCTTCATAATTGCCATTTTGTATCACTTTCTCTAGTAAAGAAACTTTCTATAAGAAGAAAATCATGGTAACAATAGAAGAAAGATATTTGAAAAGATTTTTCAACGGCGTGAGGTTCCATGTGTGTTTCAAAAATATAATAAATAGGTTAAGAGATCACTCACTGAATGGATCTTTTATTTCTTTTGAAATTTGTTTGATTAAGAAATTCATTCATTTCAACTTGAAGTTGAGAGAAATATTAAGAAACCTTCATAATTCACTTAACAAATTGGCACGAGGGTGTGAGAAGAAATTTTAGTCTCGTATTTTTTTTCACGAGTATTTATCACCGACATATTTTGATACAAACGGCAATTAGTACAGGGGGTGGTAGTATTACCACCTTTCTTCCCGACCAAGGGTTAACACGTTTTCTTTTGATTTTTCACCTTATCGGAACACTTCCTGCTGCTTTGTTTTTATATTCTCCGGTTATCAAAAGAAATTTGTTTATTTTAGATGGACCTCCGCCTGGTAAAACAAGATACTCTGAAATGTATCTGAATGATGGTGCAGCACCACCACCGGGAGGGAAATGTACGTATCTATTTTCAATATACAGGCCTTCAGATTTAACCCGGCGAACGAGCTTTGACTTAACATCAAGACCATTAACCGGGTGCTATTTTTATTCGCCGGTGGTCGGAGGCTGAAATGCATCGCTTTGCTTGTAATAAAACAAAAATTCGCCTCGGCTAATTTTCCAAGATTTCACATTCGCCTACCATTTCAACTACTGTTCATTTACAAAATAAAGCACTGAATATGACAGTAAAGGAGGGCCTGTACGAGGGTCTCTGACATCCCGAATAAATTTGTGAGATTAAAGTTTGTGTGTGAAATCTTTAATGAATTTTTAGGCTCTTCAAAGACCTGACCCTCTTTGACTGTATATGGAGTAAATTTCAGTTTTAAGAAATGACATTTATCATTAATCTTTCTGTTTCAGTTCGTAAGACCTATCGCTGAATACGCTCATTGAACATGTCTGGAGAGAGAAGGAGACGCGAGGGAAAACTCGTTTTTCACAAAGACATGGGATAACGCCGCAAGAAGGCGTTATACAGTCCGACAACTAATTAAGTGTAACGAGTGTGCACCAAAAAATATAGATTGGTGAAAAAAGTGAAGATGCCCTCCCGTCACGAAGTAAAAACGAAATTCGCAAGGACCATAAGAAACGTAATGCATCTCAAAGAATTATTAGATGGGATAAAACAATCGGAACACTGCATAAGAATAAAATAATATTAAAAAAACAATATTGAGACATTTTTATACTGTTTATACATGCACAGAATGGAATCTGCTGAAAATATAATAAAGTAAAAAAAATAGTCGTATTATGTTATTTAAGCTGCTTAGCTAAGCGTATATATATTTTAACGCATGGAGATATATATTGTAAAGATTTTAACCGCTCGTTCATTTGTAATATATTGCGATGGTAAACGCGCTGACATAAATATTCCATTTGTTCGTTTCGTTCAGTTTTCATCCCTGAGATACTCTGGTTCTAAACTTGCCAACAGAGATCGAAAATCTTACATCTTGTCGTCGCATAGAAAGTTTTAAGGCGCGATGAGGAATCGGGTGGAAGGGCGAAATTCCCCCTTTAATAGAAACAGTCAAAGATCGATAAGTGAATATCAAATTACATGAAATATATACATTTCAATTGAATTACGTATCAGAAAGTGGGAAAATAATGAATTGCTTGTTTACGATTGCTTTGATATTTTTCAATCAAAAAATGGAAAATATCTTAAATCGATTATTAGGGTAAATATGAAGTACTTTCGGTTTCTCCTTGAGTGAAAAGAAATCACATTCTCATATTCTCACTATACTGTTCTCTCCTGGGGTCTATTTTAAGCATGCACGATGCTATTCGATCACTTTTTTAGTACAGCGATTTATTATCAATTTACAAGGCAAACCAGAACTTTTATATTCATCACAATGCCAACCCGCATAAAACAATACCTACATTTTAAGTTATATCTGAATAAATGAAAGTATTGTTAAAAACTAAAATGTGTGAAAGTAACTCAAATCATCTTAAAAACTATCACGCAAACTCCCGGTAGAAATAGAACACTTGTCTGAGTTATTGTCAAGAAATGAAACCTACATTTTAAGGTACGTGGTAAATTGAACCTATTTTTGTGCAGCTGCCATGTCTAAACAAAATGTCTAACTGCAACAACGATCCCCAGGGAATCTAAACAAATATTAGGGTAATTCAAATTCTCAATTACAACTTTCAGATGCATCTAGAGAAAAAGCTACGAGCATTTAAAAAATCACCTACATTTTAAGGTACAAGTACCTGTACACCTATTGTTTTATGGTGCATTTTCTATTGCTCTATAACGTACAGAGAGGGAGGGAGGGTCAAAAAATCTTATTTTTT
>JAUKPT010004620.1:0-10973 GCA_032273505.1 Nanomia bijuga
ATTAGTATTCTATATAGAAGTTCTTGCAGTAATATGATTATAAATATGTTGTACATAATTCCTTTTTGCCTATTGTTCAATAACTAAAGCTAATTGATTATAGGTATTGCATTAAAAGTTGATTTTGTCAACACATTATATTTCATTGAATAGGTGAAAGTCACCCTCCTTACTCATGTTCACAATATTAAACTTTAAGTTAGATGTTATTGCACGAGTTTGAATTAATTATCCGTTTTCTAAAAGTCTTGATTATGATACCTATAATATTGGCATGTATAGAAAACACAGAGACTAAAGGTATCGAATTTTTATTCCGTTTCAAACGACTTTAAATGACAATAAAAGAAGAATTATATAACATATGGACATGCAATTTGGTACATTACTGGCTCTTGGAAATACCCATACGTGTACAAAATATTGATGTTAAATATAGAGAAATAGAGACGGAAGAAGTTAGTTTGTCAAAAAATTTTGTTCTTCTTTATTTTCCCTATTTTTCGCCGAATTTTCCAAGTTCTTTGTGTGCGATCCCTAACCGGGAATAAGATTATGTGTGTGAAATTTCATCCTCTTATTCAACTTATTTCTCGAGATAATTAACATTCGGCTGTAACATATCAGGCCTTTTCTATAGCTGGCCATAATTTCTCTCTTTCATATGTGGGAAAGCATGAACATATTAGTTAACTTTTGAGTTTGATTGGTCCATAGAACGTAAAACACATTATAGAATCATTATCGATGAAGACGTACATCTGCCAATTAAATTCGAGCTAATTAAATTGCTCATACTATCTACCATATTTCCTTGTTGGGAGTTTCTTACTTCTTCTTACCATGAAACATCTTGATTATCTGATTTTATCTCTGCCCCGTACGCCTATGATGGATATTTTGTAAATCATACTTCACAAAGTGAGTTTGGTCGGAAAATCGGAAAAACGACTAAACGGCATAAACTTGGCCAGCTCTAGGGAACATTTTGTTGGTAATGAGTGATGCAAATCCCACGAATATAGACTTTTAAGGTAAGTATTCCAATGGTGTTTTTGATAATTGCTCAATACCCTGCGGTTAAGAAGGCCAACTTTTCCTTCTTCTCTTTTTCTTCTGGAAGTTTTATCAAAAATAATTTTCTTTCGAACTTTCTCCTGTAAAAACAAAAACAACAATGAAAAAAGCATTATGAATGTGATTGGTTCATTTCAAAACGTCACAATTTGATACTTTGTCAAAATTAACTTTTTTAAGTGAACCAATCAAAATCTTGATGACGCCAAATTTACCTATAATTTGTAGACAACCCCTATTAATGAAATAAAATAACTGCGAGCGAAAAAGGTTAGTAATTAAGGAAAATATCGCTTTCAAGGAGACAGAAATTTCGAAACATAATGTAATTGTTCTCTCATATAAAAAAAGGTTTGGGAATAGAATGTATTGACAAGTAACACTTGGAATCATGTCTCGTTTAGAAATTATCACCAAAATTTTGCTACTTCAACCGTTTAATTGGTTAGAAATTACATTATCAGGAAGCTGATTGACTCAATTTAGAATATTACAATTTGAATATTTTTAAAAATAAAAAATGATTAAAACGTTACTATATAAACCAATCAGAATCTTGATGATGTAATTTCCAACCAATCAAAAGATTGAATTAGCCATAATTTGGTGACAGTCCCTAACAGACATTGAGTAATAGACTTTCAATCAAGATCAACCAAAATCCCTTTCCTTACAAGCTTGAGGTCAGCAAACACGATTTTGGAACCAAGTAAAAAATTGTTTTGAAGAAACTTAACAAGCATTTTTAAAGAGAGTGAAACGTTTTCTTTCATCGTGAATTTGATTTTATCAATAAATCTTCGTTTACATGTCAAGATATATGCCAAGGATACTTTCAGTGTCCGACAGTTTTTATCTGTTTGTGGGTGCGAACGTTTTGGTCTTATATATACTGTAGATGTTGACAGATTTTACATTATTATTCCTGAAGAAACAAATCTCATATTATAGTATTTTTCAAAATAAGTAATTTTCGTAATTTTTACAGTTTTTAGCGACTGCCGAGCACTCCATTATATATTCGTTTAAAGTTAAAATACTGAATGGAAGTTGATGAAAAATGAAAAAGAAAATTTGCAACTTTTTTCCTAGGCCAAAAATTCAAAAATATAATCCTTGAGAAACTCAAAAATGTATTCATTTTTATTCTAGCTGTATGTTTCATGAAGTTACAGTATGTTTTGTCACTTCTAGTCGGGCAACAATATGCTTTAAATGCATCAAAACGAATCATATTTTGGCTCGATTAGGGGTCACAAAATATACCGTTAGTAAAAGCGTGATGTTATTCATTATTTATTATTCATTATTAACTGACAATTCGATATTTTATGATATCCGATATTTTCGATTTTTTTTACTTATATTCTGATATTTCTATACTCCTATTCTTTCCCATAACAAATACAGATTCTTATTGGTACAACAGCTCTACCAAAATTGCTGCAGAATAATGCCCGAGCATTATAAGAATTACATATTCTTGAATATTCTCAAGTGTGTTTCTTCAAGAAAAACAAATATTCCTGAAATGCGATTCAAAGTAGTATTAATATAAAAGCACGCATGCGCGATTGCTTAATTGAAACCAATTGCATGGTCTAAATGTAAATCTATCTAAAAGTAAAACATAATCACTTATCTGATCCTTATGTTGATTCTTAGGGAATTCTTAATTCTCTGTTAAGATTCTAATGAAGAAAAAAGTCTAAATGTGTTCATAAACTCTTTCAACTTGTCTTTTTAATCACATGACATCATCTTGAAAGTTGATAATCAAATTAACGAACTATTAAAACAATTAAATATTAAAACTTTGTGGTCAAATCGAAAAAAAATGAGAGAGAGAATTTTTTCTTTTGAGATTTACAAAAAGATGAATAGCGCTAGAGAGAAAGTGCAACAGAAAATCTTTTTACGTGACGTTTGCTTCGTTAGTTTATAAACTTCTTCTTTTTTATTTCAATTTTTTTTTGTCCATTAATGGCAAGAAATGAATGAAAAACTATTAAATGTATTTAAAACTTTACTTAAAAATTGAATAATTAAAGGAAAGTACGAATAAATTAAAGAATTGGCAATTTTATTCCCTGATTGATGACTTAGTTTGACAGTCGAAATAAAAGAAACAATTTAATGTTTTGTTTGATTAAGCTCATTTTATTTCTAAATGAATTTATTCGGACTTTCTTTTACTTTATTCTTATTTAAAATGTCATTTGGTACAAAGATTTAACTTTGCTTAACTTAGAAATATACATACTTTGTAATTAGAAGATGATATATAAATCCTTTTGTAACTAACGACAGATGAAAAGTTATAGTAATAAGCAACAGGAATTTAGTTTTTGTTGTACAACAACAATTTAGTGTATATTTAGTGAATATTAGCCACGTAATTAAATTCAATTGTAATTAGGCTGGTTCCAATTTTTGTCGTGTTTTCAACCCTATATTTTTTTAACTGGGCCATTCGGTCGGAAAAATAAATAATTGGTGTAAATATTCTAGAAGAGTAGCAGTCCAGTCAAAGTGAGCTCAAATATATTCTAACCTGCAACAAATTGCAAAGGTTTGTTTTCCTGTTTTTTCTCGAAGTCAAAAGTATTTTACAACACCAAAGAAAATGCTAAATATTATTGACTATGAAAATTAAAAAAAAATAAACTTTTGCAATTTGTTGTACCCTGAAACCTAATTGGACTGGACTATAGTATTTATACTGAAAAATGATAGAGGTTTATGTACGGTTATTAAATGTTACCATTTATTATGCTTTTTTTTTTTATCAAAAAACGTTGAATAAATCTTGATTTCAAACTCATTTATTGGTTAAAAAGCCCAGAAGGTGTAGGGCCAAAGAAACTACTGCAAGACCTTTTTCTTGACTTAAAACTTTTTCATTCATTTTAAAAGATGATCCTGAATTTAAACAAACATATCTTATATCGTTATTTGGTAGTGCTATTAAAGAATGTACTTTGCTGAGTAAATTTTTTAAAAAAAGGAGTTCTTAAAGTACTATCATTTGTTAAGGATTTCAGAAGGTTTTACTAACTAGAAAAATCTTTCAATTATTATTTTTCAATTCATTTTCACAATTATACGTTTTTCATCACTTTGTCTACAAACTTGAAAAGGATGTCTAAAAAAAAGATTAGCCAAGAAAAAAGAAACTTTAGTTCATGCATTTGATTACAAATTTTACTTACAAAATGAATAATTCAGAAAATCGTAAATGTCGTCTTGAAATGGTTCTCAACATTTCTTTCTTAATGAGTTTGGTGTCTCGTCTTCTATTTGCAAACTTTTACTTTTAGTGATTGTCTTGAATCAAACTCAGATTTTGGATTGATTACAAAACAAACAAAAACGAATTTATCAAAGAGAAAAAAACATGGGAATCTAGAAAGTCTTTACAAATATAAACATTTGACGAACATTCAAGATGTCAAATTTCATCTTATTTGTATAAAATATATTCTTATAAAAAAAGCGTGTATGAGAAATAGTTTTTCACTTTATCTCTGGTACGTTACATAACTTCTCGTCATGGTATGGTTTGGCAGATAAACCAGCCAATTGTCAATTTCCAAGAAAGTTTATACAATAAGATGATTAGTTAGGATGACAAATCCTGTAGTGTGTTTCCCCTATTAGAGTCCATTCCAAAATTGTCACCACAGCTGTTCATAACTATCACGATTTTCCAAGTTCTTGCTGTTCTTTGCATTGCCAGGCCATGTCAGGAATATTTCACAGGCGCGTGGGAAAATGTGCGCCTAGGAAGCGTATAGCGCGATATTTTACAAGGCACGCGATTAAACTTATAGCCACCACTTATTGTCATGAGACGTAAAAAGTCTTGGTACATCGATAGGCATTGAGCTAAAAATGTTGCGTAATTCATGGATGAACCCTTAAAAATTATCACCGATTATAACATGGAGAATATTATCATTACTCGAAATAGGTTTTATACATTTTGAGTTATCTTTTTCAAGGGTTGGACCTAGTTTTTGCTATCTTAATTGTTTCAAATGCTTCAATTTTACTTTCCTGGTTTGTGAAAAGTCTTTAAAAGTCTTTATGATTCATATATTTCAATATATTTAATAAATTTTTAATTTGGAACCCCAAATCACTCAAAATTGGGAAAAAATGACGAAAATTGTCTGACTGATGTTAGCAAAAAATATGCTGACTATTGGTAAATAAGTAATGAATCTTCAATAGAAATTGGTTGGACTTATCTTATACCAAAATTCTAGGAAATTGGGTCATTTTTAGGTAAAATAAGTAGGGGGTGTAATTATCCCCCCCCAAAAAAAAAAAATAGGGTTAAAGTAAAGATTTGTAAAAAGGGGTTATTTATAAATTTTATCTGGTGAGTTTCCCCACTCATTTGAACCATGTGTTAGAAAGAGAAAAGTGCTGTGTAACAGAAGGGAGCTATGATCGATTTTCTTCCAATGGAAAAGAAAGTGACGAAGAAAATGTTTTTTTAAAAAGTTAAATTTGTTGATGTTCCTTTTTATTCTTTTAGAATACCAAACAAGATTGGCGAGAGATTTAGTTGGCTATTCATGTAAAAAGTATGAAGCTTGATGATAATGCTATATTTAGATTGAGTAAATCATTTATGGACCATAGTTTTCGAATTAGGTGGAATATGTTATTTATTAACGACGCAGCTGAATCTACCATTTTTGTAACATTTGTAAAATGTCACGCTTTTTGAAATTTTTTGTACACACAGAATACAAAGTATCCAACAAGCTTTCGCATGCACGCAGCTGACCTTCAACATTTAGGGAGGTAATTATAAAATTGAGTGAATTCAAAGACATACCATAAAGTCAGCCTCCAAAATATATGAAATAGTAAGAATTTTTAAACATTAAATTACTGGAAGTGGGTAGTTTGCTGAGAAAAAATCTGAAGAAAACGAGATAAGTTGTTCAACCATACTGGATATAGAAAACTAGACCTGTCAAGTAAAGAACCATTCTTTGTTGAGTAAAAGTGGAGTAAAAGTGTGAACTAGATTTTACCACAGATCATTTACGTTTTGAATTCTTCTTTTCTTGAATCTTTTTTTTTTAGCAAAACTCTTTCAATGAAATGTTGAGGTTTTACTAGAGACAAGCTTTTAACGCATCATTTTAAACTTTAAATGATCTTGTCGATAGAAACACCGGATTATGGGCTTTAAGCTGTTTTAAGCTCAAATTGTTTTTGACATCGAGATGTATAAAAATATGTACGATTTTGTTACTATCTATCATCTATAAGACCATTCAAGATAGAAAGTTGACTAATAAGGTTATGTTTGAAAATTTTTATTAAATCATCTTTCTGTTCTTGACCAAAGAATATTGTATTTCTCTTAATTTAGCGTGGGTCAAAAATGGTTTATTTTGGCCATCCATGCATAATTAGAATACCAAAATTGTCACCAAATGTCTGTGCTAAATTAGATGAACCCGCGTTAAATTAGAAGCTTTTTAATTGTTTCCAAAATCTAACCCGCGCTTATATAGAATTTGTGTAAGTTTCAGTATAATTTTTGGCCACCGAAGAAAGTTAGATTTATGTGGCCAAAAATTGATCGAGATATAAAATAAAATTTATAAAATCCTCACAACATTTTTAGAAAATAATAAAAAAGATCTTTATTTTGATAATAAATATCTGCTCGATTCCTATGGAACGTTGCTGAAAACTAGTCTCCTTTTAGTCACCTATTCTACCCAAAAAAAGTCTCCTTTTCATAAATTAACACTGGTTGAATAATTGATCGCTTTTAAACGGGTTTTTTAATCTTTTAAGTCGAGTAAATTATTGTTACGAGATCCCAACGATTCCAAATACCCCAAGCCAAGCCAAGCCTCCTAAATATAACGAGAGACTCAAAAAATCTCAAAAGTCCCAAATAATTCTGAAAGACTTCGAACAATTTTGAGCAAAATCTTTATCACTCGTTTTAAATTAAGATTACACTATTTACCATGATCAGAGAATAAATTGAGACAAATATATGTAACAAAATATTTCTCCCAACAAGCGTGCTCTAACTTGTACAAACGGATTATCTCAAAACATGTAGTTTCTCAGGAATAGTACCACAAACGACTGTGAAACTTTTCCGGAAAAGGAGGTTGACGGAATATCTTTGATTCTGTTGGGACAATCGCAGACAATCATTACTATTAAGAATATTTTTTCACTTGTTGATGTTCTATTACGTATTTTCTCTGATTTGAAAAGAATTTTAACCCCGAAACTGATCTGGTTTGTTAGGGGGCATCTCAAAAAGGTTTTCATATTTTTTTAACAGACTATGCTAGACCCCCCCCCCTCCCACCACTACTACCTTCCACGAACAACCCCTTAAAAAAGACATTTCTTCGGACATTTTTGTTAAAAAAATATGAAAAGCTTTTTGTGATGTCCCCCTTACGTAAAATAAAACATTTTCCTTTACAAGCTTTATTAAAAGATGGTTTATATTAACATGTCTCATTCGTGCACGAATATGCATTTTCGTGTATATTTACATGAAAAGGTTTTCCTTCTTACATTTCGAAAAGCCGTTCATACTTCATTTATCGTTTTAGTGATCTTCTTTGTTGCTAAGTAACTTGATTATTTGTTCATTTGTTTACACGTTCCTTCTGCTGGATCTAAACAAAAATGTCTGCAAATTAAAGGTAAATTTTTATTGGTCGAAAGTTACGTCATCAAGAATCTGATTGGTTAATTTCAAAATGTCATCATTTGATACTTTGTTAAAGCTAAATGATGAATGTATTTTTTTGATAATCCAATCAGATTCTTGATGTTTTGATTGAAAACCAATTAAAAACGGTTAAATCTGCCATAATTTACTGACAAATCTTAAAGAGAACTGTCTTTATAAAGTTTGTGAAATAGGGGTTTATGCTAGCTGTCCATAGCTTTTCCATAAGCTTTTTTGTGATCAATCTTCTGTAAACGTTTAAACAATTAGATTTAATGGCTCTATTTCGAGTCAAAATGGATGTTCTATTTTAAAAGAGATTTATTGGACTACCAAAAAGGTCCGATCTATGGTGTTTTTATTTACTTGGAGCTGTGTCTATTAAATTCAATGTCGTGTGAATAATAAGTTTCTTTTAATTAGTTTCTTTTGTTCATTTTTTTAGTTTATTTGAAGAATTTATAATTCGTGGACAACTCCTTGAGCATTTAGTGGATTTTGCAGGTAACATGGAAGGAGGTTTGGACAAAAGTATTCCACTGCATTTTCCATGGTGTGGGGTGAAATTTCGGATTATCGAAAAAATATTAAAAACTTCGGATATCAGAATCGAAACATCGGAAACTCCCTTTTATAGCTCTGATGTTTCTACAATGCAGTAGTTAGCAACAATTCAAAGATTATTCATACAATAGTCAAATTTGATTGTACATATTTCTTTGCCATATAACTAGTATAATTGCTGATGTTTTCGTGCCGCCTTTTCGTCATGTAAAGATGCAAATTGGTTACTTGAGCATGTATGATATTGATCCAAGCTTTGCTTTTCCTCAATTAGACCATTTATTTTAATAAAGCACAATGTGTAAACATCAAAAGTTGATTTTTAAAATAAAAATATTTTTCTCAAAGCTCGCTAGACAATATTCTTTACGCCTGTAAATATCAAAAGTGACCAAGATTTTAACTAAAAAAGGTAAACCTACTAATTTACTAATTGTAAACAAAAAATAATAGTTTTTGGTCTTTATTGTTACTGCATTTGATTTTTGGTAGAATTCCAAAAAACCTCCGTTTACTGCTTAGTAGTTTAAATCGTGCATTAATTACTATTATTTAATTTTAATTACAAGTTTGTAAGAATTTACACTATATTCAAAAAATAAGTACTAGAGATCCAGTGTCTGTAACAGAAGGGGTAGCTTCATGTACTTAGATAAAGCTTTCAAGTTTGTTGGTAAATCTTCGAGTCCGGTTCGATTAACAATTGGACATTTGTATATATAATGTCTTTCATCTCTTAAAAAATTCCAAGAAATCAATGACAATGCTCTACGCCCTTAAATGAATAAGCATTTTTTTATCATTTCCTTTTAAAAGGAGCCGACTTTTCCCACATATATAATTTTTCAATTGCTTTAAGTAAAATGTTAAAAATTCTCAAGTGTCTTTTCTGGATCAGTTCCAATTATCTCTCGATAAACAATTTCACATTGACAAGAAAATGAAAAATAAATGTTATTTGTCTTTTATTGGAATGGATTAGTGACAGATACAAAATGCTTTAAGTTCTTTTTATTTCTTGGAGGAGCGCAAACAAAATCGAGTACATACTGAAAAACGTTTGATTACATCAAATTACATCATCAAGATTCTGATTCTTTCATTTCAAAATGTCATAATTTGATTTTTTGTTAAAACGTAAAATACTAATTCCAATTGTGAAGAAACCAACCAACCTTATTTGTAGACAATCTCATAATTACAGAAAAATATAATTCTTTGGTCCAGCCAAAAAAAAAAAAACTTTTTTTAAGTCTAAAGATAATAATGGTGTCTTCTGGATCAGCCTTGATTACAAACATTGCCAAAGTACATTTTTTAGTTGATTTATATTTCCCCTTAATTGGACTTAATCCAAAAACATAGAAATATATCGGAGGTGAAAATAAACGTTGGACAACGGACATGACTTACGTGAGCAGCTGCATGTCCGATACCATAATTTCAGAGAGAAAAACTCGACCGATCAGCTTCACAAAACTGTCTGAAAATTTTTATTTTTTGTTTACAAGCAAATACTAATATCCTATGAAAAAAAAACAGGTATCAGTCAGACTTATTTCTGAAGGATGAACAAATTATTCTCAAGCCTGTGACATAAGACAAAACTAGATAAATAAACGTTGACTAAGAATCAAAATTTAACCTCTGTAAAACAAAGTTTACACTCTACTAGATTATCCAAGATTAACCAAGATTAACCAACCACTTTTTCTAAGTATTTTTCACTAAAACAGAAGCATTTTAGCCCTTGTAGACATTTTGAGCACACTGTACTAGTATGGGACTGGAACAAAACCGTTCTAGTCTCTTATTCTTTCCAAATTCTTTCAGTGACATTAGCTAGTATAGCATGCTACACTACAATGGAATTAGAGCAACCGCTTATTTTCTCTGCAAAAAAGAATATCTAAACCGCAAATGCGCTACAAATATATAGGTGTGTTTATGATGATACTGTAGTGTATCACCATCGTTGAGGTGATGACAACCAGGTCTAGAAGTTATGTGCACTTAGAATTGTTATTTATATGGATGGTCTCTACATTAAATGTCCAGACATCGATATCATTTTTCATATATTTGTTTGCTGAGAAAGAAAGGAATGTGTTGTTGACAATGATGATACCCAAAGGTAATTAATCAGATTTTCAGTTCATTCCAAGCTATCGTTGAAAGGTGGCTGTCATATATGAGGAGTATATCGATCGGTAAGCAATATTTTTTACAAAATATTTATCATTTATCGATGATTTGTTTCATGTAAGTCTCATTTAGATTTTGTCTATTGATGCATTTGCTAAACTAAAGGGGAGTTACACCGTGGATGGTTAACATTTTTCTTCTTTTAGGATTAATGCCTAGGAAATTGAATAAGAATAAATCAAATCAAAAAATTAGTGGTCAGCGGGGAATTTTATAGGATACATCCCCTAAAAGAAATATTTCGTTTTATAAAATTTTCATAAGTTAAACATTTGCGGAAAATTTTATTTAGAACACGCATAGTGTGTTTGTAAATACAGCTTTTCGCATTTTTTTTATTTTTTTTTCTTAATTAGCCTATTATCGGGGATAGCCGACGCTGCTG
>JAUKPT010004621.1:0-10972 GCA_032273505.1 Nanomia bijuga
TTATTATTATTTTAGAGTTCAAATATACAGAATAATTTAAGTCGACTGTTTTCGGCTTTAAACGTCTCATAAGTTAAATCGGAACAGCTATTAAAACACGATGAGTATTGGAATCAGAATGATGATATATTCTTCACGTTTTTCTTGAACGTTCAGCCAAGCTTTTCCTACTTCACTAAATAACTGCTCAAACTCTTCCTTGTTGCATTCTTTGCTGGATTGGTCATCGAGGCAGTTGTAAAAGAATTTTTCTGCACGCGCGAACGCGCCTTTAGCAGCCGTTCTCCTTTTCTTTTCGTCTCCACTCATCTCATCACAACTCGGATTTCAAATGTTTCAAGGGTTCTTGAAAAAGGTGAAAAATACAATTTTTCAATAGTGATATTTGAAATCTAAAATGAATACGAAGGTTTAAATAAATATAGTAACTTGACAACTTATATAAACGTACATATAAAATTAGTATATATCGTTCATAACATCCAACAGCATTGATAACACAATTGATCGCATATTGAAGTACACTTACTCGGTCGTACCACCTTTCTGGCTTCGCCACTTAAATATCTTGTAAATAAATATTTCATCCTTTCATCTTATCGTCGTTTCTAAAAAATCGACTAAAATATCGATATTTGTATACTAGACAAAAATACCAAAGGGAATTTCAGAATTTCAGATCTTTTGTAACATATATGATATAATTCATCAAGTATAGCACGTGATACAATCGTAATTTCAGAACTTTTGTAACATATGATATCGAACGTGTAATCAATTCATCAATTTTAGCACATGAAACAATTGTAATCTTAGATCTTTTGTAACATAGATATAATAGCAGTAGAACAATCGTAAATATAAGCACGTGAGAATAGATTTAATTATCGAACGATACAGCACGTATGCTGGTACTTCAGTACGAGGCTGTTTTTGAGACGTGAGGTATCCATCCCTTCCATCGGTGTGAAAGTGGGTATAGTACTACGACACTCCTACTTTTCATAAATTTCAATATGGTAATTTCAGGGCAGTATATTGTACTATGAATAGAATTAAGGTCCTTTAACAAATTGCCACCCTAAAATCATCCACCCATCAGTAAGTAAATAGGTCTAATTGGTGTATTATGGTGCCATAGTGTGTACCCCATTTCCTAGAGATAAAAACTATTAAGCACACTTTCATAATTCATTTGAGTTAAAGGGTATCATACTATTCTGCGTTTTAAGCCAGCCCTTTGTTCAAATTAGTATTTTAGTACACTTATACAACTTTAAACATTTTTTTGACTGAGCACCACCCTATTTCTATAGTTTCAGCATCCAACAAGATCTGGAAGTCATTCAAGGTTGAATCGAGTTTGTAGAAAGTTGCGACTTTGTCTGTCATAATTATTACCTATTGTAAAGACTTTCGGATTTTCACCACTTTTGTCATTTCAACACTTACTTACAACAACGTACAAAAATGACTAAAACTAAAGCACGCATTTTTGCACTTTGTTGGTGTCAATTATTTGGTAAAAAGTGGTCATAGTACCCTCGGGGTACTACCACACATTTTAGCTGGTTTCCATTAGATGGCATTAAGCTAAACACCCTTGCGTCAATTCTTAGCGCAAGGTTAAAACAATTGATTAGATGATTAATGTGCTTATGTGGAAACACTTATAGGCACGAAATACGGTATAGTGGAAACACTAGCCCTGAGGCTACTATGGGGTCATATGTGCTGGATTCTTTGTACCCTTCCCCCCTGACAAAATAAATATTTGCCTCTTTTCTGTAGCAGTCAAACAAGGGAATTTAACATCAATTTCATCTTTCCAGTTTAAAAAGTATGGCAAAAACTCAACCAGCAGAAAAGAAAATCATTAACAAATTAATAAGGCAGAATAAATGGTTTTACTTGACTCTTGGCTTTCTCACATTTATTCAGTCAAAAATTGAATCCATCATTAGACATTTTGCTGTTTCTGCAGAATTATGTGGACAATTTTTTTTAACACTCGACTAAATGTACAACTCGAAATCTGAACAGGTAATCTAACAGGCCAGAGTCTATATCAGCATAATAAAATTAAGCTAAATGCTTCCAAGCAATGTTCATTGCACTTTTCCACACAAAACGTGCAGAACAAGATGACCCAGAATTCAAAACACAATCTAGTGGGGAGCATTGGGAAGAGAATATGGACACCTATCGTCATCATTTTGGGTACTGTAAACAACATCTCCAGTATCATCTGAAAAACTCTCGTCTAATTTGAAAAGTGATCTATATGAAGATGCTCTATCTGCAGTAATAGCTATTACTTTATGATTGCATATCTCGAAAATTGGTACCGGCCTCCAAAATATAGGAAAACGTTCATTACTAGGTATACCAGTAGTAGTGGCTACGGTTGCAAATGTTGGGAATATAACTTGTTTTATTATTAACTTTTGTACTACATGTATTTATATTGTTCACCTTTCCGTGCCCCACCCATTTGCTCAGTCAGCCATATTGGCTTGGATGATCTCTCACTAGGTCCTTCACTCACTGAGGTCAGTGAGAACTGATTTGCACACTCAGTGAGTGCCGTATTTATAGGCGAGGTTAAACATGCTGACATGGTTATGAGGCTTAATTACCCTTGACTAATTAATTAGGGTTGTTTGGTCCTCAGATCTAGAATCTTCAGTTGGGTGTTGCCACTGAGACACACAAGACACACAATCGTTTACCATTTTTTTTTCTTTTCTTCCTAGAAAACAACATGCATTCTGCAATGGCATGAAATAAAGCCATATGCATAAGCTTCCTAGAGTATTACAACAACTACTTTAAAAAAATAAAAACTATGATAAAAAACATATACAATACATAACTAAAGAAAACAAATTAACATACATAAATTATTAATGGTAGGGTTTTAATTAACTCCATCACCTCTAAACGCAGGCTTGAATGATTAGCATTTATAAAGATACAAAATATTCACAGTGAGCCAATGCAAAATGAGGTCAAAGAAAAAAAAAACAGATAGTGACAAAAAGGTAGGATAGAAAGAAAGATGATAGCAGATAGAAAAAGTAGACATCGCAAATTATTGCGCGTATTATAAAAATGCGTGGGCGATTATCTCTAACATTTTTTTCTACCGACTATGTTCATAGAATTTTGAGTACATGTATTTTTTTTTAAATGAGATATAGAGGTGTTGAAACAACAACAACCAGATTTTTTTTAAAGTTTGGTCTATGGTTGTTGTATTGTAAACCTTTTTATTCCTTTTTCTTTCTAGCCTTTTATTTCATTTAGCAGAGTGTTCAGCTCTGGAGTGTTACTGAGCTGTTGGTCACGTGATATAAGGTCTTGTGTTTACATCCTTCAAGCTTACAATAACAAAATTTATAAAACCCTAAAGAAGATGGCGGTAGCAAATGTGAGTGAGAGCAGAGATGGCCCTAACAGAGAAAGTGAGGGCGAAAGTAGCATCAGATCATGGTTCTCTAAGATCCATGAGAACATTAGCTTTGCTGTATCATCTACCACCAGAACTGGAATCGATAGAAAAATATTCGACAGAACGATACGTTTAATCGAGAAGGTTTTTAAGTTATGTCAAAATCCAAAATTGAACTTAAAAAATAGTCCTCCTTGTATGATAGATATATTACCAGAAATGATTGATTTACTGAAGCTTATATTGAAAAAATATGAAGATAAGATAAATCATCTGAACGAAAACGATTATTTCAAAGTGTTTATGGATAATATTGATCGAAAACTGAAACAAGTTACAAAACTTTTTAAAGATAATAGAGAAGCTATATTCGAAGAGAAACATCCATCTAGAAGGAAACTAACTAAAAATAGTTTAATATTTAGTCATATGTTGGCAGATTTAAAAGCAATATTTCCAAATGGACATTATATAGGAAGAAATTTTAAAATAACCAAGTCAGATGCTCAGGAATTTTGGAACAAGTCTTTTGGTGCTGGGTAAGAAATACTTGTGTCGTACCATATTAATAGCCCTATACAATTAGTTAGGCTGTTTTGCTTACTGTATTTTGTATTATATAGTAGATAAGTCTAGTTTTAAATTCTAACTTTGATTTGAAATGTGATATTCTGTAAAATCTGGTGTCTGGGTAATGTTTACCGAGCACACCTTATCCTCTAAAAAAGTTAGTCTGCAAATTAAAATGTATGAAAATAAACAAAACTAACAAGTTGTTTTGTACTGGTAAGACATTTGCAGACTAACTTTTTTAGCAGATTCTATGTAAGTATATTGCTTTCCACTATGCAGTCAGGTTCAACCCTAATACATACAATCTTGTGATATTTTTTCAATAATGAACTCGTAATATTTTACGATATTATTATCCTGCCGTATCCCATCACCACCTGACCGAGCAACAAATTAATCCTGCCGAAAATCTATGTTGCGTACAATTATATGATTATTCTTCGTATAATGACCTTTTTTGATGGATTGAAAGTTTTTTTTTGATAGATTTTATTGACGACAATTCCTTTCCATTGTTTTGTTTACATTTTTGATGACACTACATTGCAAATCATTGTTTTCAAACGAAATTTATCTTTTCTAGACATTTAGATTTAGTGACAAGATATCGTGTAATATCCCTTCTGCATGCGACCCAAATTAGCTCATTTTATTGGTAGCTGCTAACTTGAGGCAGGATAATGTATAATACTGTGATCAAATATCCTCCTGTAGAATCTGGTAATGTTGACCAAGCACCTAAAGTGGACCACAAAAAAAGTAAAGTTTGCAAATTATTTGTGTCCGTACAAAACAACTTGTTAGTTTTGTTTATTTTTACACATTTTATTTTGCAGACTAACTTTTTAGGGGACAAAGTTAGGTGCTCAGTCAACATTACCAGATACTATGATACTGTGTATCCCTAGTATAGTACAGTTGAACTTTATTACACACTTTATTGTTGTTTATAAATCCTTTCAGCTCCTTTGATAAAAATTCTTATCTTAATGTTCCCTGGTTCTTTTATTGCCTTCTCTTGCTCATTGGAAGAAATCTTTTGATCACATATTGAAAGAGCAATGTTGTGAAAAAAAATACTTTGGTCTCTGATATTTTCTATGCTGAAGAATCTTTGAATGTTTACCCACGTCATAAAGTTGAATGTAAACAAAATCGGGTCTTCAAAATAAAATGAATAAAGATATGTACAGTATACCATCTTAATTATAGTGTACTTGTTGCTCACACACAAATAACAGATGGTAAATTGTAGACTCAATTTTGTTTACGTTCATCTTTAGGATGATACCATATTGATGTTAACAATAATTGTCAGAACAACTATTTTGTATATATTACCGACGACAATATATAATTCTTTAATGTTTTCATTTTTGAATTTGTCGTTTATTTACAATTCAGAGATATTTCAAAATCAGAATTGATACACTTCTGGGCCTGGTTGTTCTTATGTTATTTAGCTTAAACACTGTTTAACATAAGATATTTCTGTTGTTATCAAATCAATAGGCTTTAAAAAGCTTTAAACATGCTTTGAACAACCGGGCCCTGGCATTTAAAGAGCATGTAGTTTTATACAATTTATATAATTTGTTCTCATTGATAATCACTTACTTTGTGGTCATTAATATTGATCTTTTTTTCATCTTTCTTTTTTTTTACATACATTGCCAGCTCAACTTTGTTGTGCGTTTGAAAAAAAACATAATCATTTGGGATATATTGAATATTAAAAAGCAAAAATGAAATTTTTACAAAAAGCAAAGTTATGATGGCATGGAAATGTACATAAATATTCACGTTAAATTACTTATGGCCAGTATGTTTACCCTTTGTAGTTACCTTAGATTTTTTGATTCTGAAAAATGATGATATCATCGTATTCATGTGTATTTCTCCATCATGTGATTGATGTCATAGAAACAAATTGAATGTTTTGCCAGACCAATATGAACTCTCTGCTTGATCTGCAGATACTCCCAACAGTCCTGTTGAATTTAAGTTTGAGGAAAAGAAGATACATCTTCCAAATTGGATTAGTGGAATTAATAAAAGCTCTTTCGAAATACTATAAGTTCAAATTGAACAGTAAGAGGCAAAATGACTCCAAATATCGGTAAAAAATAACTAAACTGGCAATTTTGAAGAAGTGCTGAGTCAGCATTTAATGCTATTTTGTTAACATTTTCTATTAATATTATTGATCTAAACTGTCAATGATTGATACATTGACTTCCAGACATCAAATCAATTTTTTCGCCATGACAGTTCTCATTAAATTGGTAGACTGTTTTATGCTCAACATTAGCAACCATGTTAAATGTCTACCTAATTCACTATATTTAAACAAAAACTTGACATTTCTCAATGTTTCTATGGTAACCAACTTTTTCGTTTAGTTATTTCATATTTTGCATTGTTCATGTTTAGTCTCATTTTTATTTATTAAGTTATGAGAGAGGGAATTGAGATATTCTGATGTTCAGTGAAGGGGAGGGGGAGGAGAACTTTCCACATAGATTTCCACCTGCTGTCAACAAGTAAGATAAATCCATAATATAACAGTCAAAACTTGTTGAAAAAACATTTTATTTTTGTATTTTATTGCTTTTAGTATTTCAGTGTTAGCAAATTTGATGGAGGTGGGAGAAGGGGACTAAAAGTTTATTGGGGTGTAACTCCCACCCCTTTTCTACTAGACTGAACCCATTAATTGCTCATTAATTGCTCATTAAATCCATCTTGCAATCCATCTTGCAATACATTTTTGACCATAGTTTTATTAAAATTCCAAATTATGTATCCATAGAGCTAAAATTATCAGTACCAATTCTTACCAGAATTTTCATTTTTCAACCATTTGATTTATTTTTTATTTTAGTCGCACAATTGTTCCGTGGAGATTATTTCGAGAGCAACTACAACTTACACACCCGATTGGTTCAAATTTAGAAGCCATTGCATTGAAAACAACAATAGATTTTGTGAGTAATGAACATGTCTCCATATTTGAGTTTGATGTGTTTACACGCCTTTTTGCACCTTGGTGTAATATCATTCAAAATTGGAATCTTCTTGCAGTTACGCATACTGGCTACATGGCATTTTTAACTTACGATGAAGTGAAAGGAAAGTTAATGGAATTCATTGATAAACCAGGAAGGTAATCATTTATCTTGATTTTTACAAAAAAAAATAGTCATCAAAATTTAATTTAAATAAGTAAAAATATTTGGGGGATGATTGTTGGACCCACATGTGTGAATCTGTTCAGTTTCATTCCTGAAAACCAGTCATGAGATCTTTCTAAAAGTTTGTTTAAAGAATGTGACAGCCAAATTTTTCTTATTCTTTTCATCCAAAATGTCTGGGATCTGGATCTTGAGTTAGTGGACTATTTACCTTTAATTAGTAGACAAATTATCTGTAAATTTGCCATTTGATTGGTTGAAAATTATGTCATGAAGATTTTGATTTGGTTCACTTCAAAATGTCATCATTTGATCTTCCGTTGATACTAAAAATGATGAAAATATTTTTTAACAAACCAATCAGATTCTTGATGATGTAACTTTGAACCAATCAAACGGCAAATCTTACCACAATTTGTAGACAAACATTTTGTAACTGACATATATATTGTTCAAGGAAATGTAATCAAACAGATCAAACAGATAAATTAGCCATAACTTGTAGACGCTCCCTTACTGGTTAATTTTTTTCTCTGGCAGGCATCAGCAGAGGGTTTTTTTGGTGGCTAATTCCAAGGGTGAATATTTTTGCCAAAACGGCCAAAATTCCAAATTTTTCCCCCGTGCCATTTTCCAATTTCTTCCCTGTTTCAGGGTCTAAAACAATATAAATCAGTATAAATCACTTATTTCTTCTCTGTTTCTATGATTTAGTTCAATTTGGCTTTTGGTCAAAATATTGGACTATCCTCAAATAATGCTTTCTTCCAGTTAAAATGATTCATTTGGATCCTAATAATACATTTTTTTTACAATTTTTTTGAAAGCCAATTTGACTGTAAATATTTCTTACCAACACCATTTTGCTATTTTTGGCTGTTGGCCAAAATATTTTCCTTGTTGAAAAATATTATCTGGAACATTCTGAAATTTGATTTGAAAGGTTGATTAATCATAATTTTTATCTTTCTGAATCAATCAGCTGTATTATCTTGAATTTGAATTAATGCCTATAAAAAACAGGCGAGTAAAAATCTGTCATCTGCCATATTTAGAAGTGGTATTAAAATAAAAATTCATAGAACTATGTCATGAAGATTTTGATTTGGTTACTTCAAAATGTCATCATTTGATCTTCCGTTGATACTAAAAATGATGAAAATATTTTTTAACAGACCAATCAGATTCTTGATGATGTAACTTTGAACCAATCAAATGGCAACTTTGTTTAATAAATCTCATGAGTGAATTTATGTCTTCTAAAAAGCAATCAAGAATATGCTTGACAAAACCTTGATTTTCTTCCCCACCAACTTTTTACAAAAATTTATTTCTTCAGCTAAAACAGGGAAAAATGATAATTTTACTCAAATTTTATTTGCTCCTCGTTTCATTGACAATTCTTGAAGAAATTGATTTTTTTTTGCTCATTTTGTTTTTATCTTCTGTCTTTTCTAGCAAAATGTAATTTCTACTTGTTTGATAAAATGCTGAAATGTATGAAAGGTACTAGGGTTTGTCTGCAATGGTAAATATTATGGCCGAAATTCCTTAATTAAATTATGCCCAATCTGCAAAATTCCAAAATTCCAAATTCTTATTTTCACTGTTTTTCGTGGTGAAATTTTGTGACTGACCAATTGAAAGGTAAGACTGGTAATAATGTGACAAAAGAAAGGACTGTTTTAGGTAAAACACTTCATATTAAGATTACCTACTTAAGAAAGTGATATTTCTGAAATAAAAAAATTATCCCTCTTCCACTGTCAATCAAAAATTAATTTTATTGTTGTTAATGAATTGATCTACCCACTCCTGTTACTGATATAATTTTTTTCTTCAAGATTTAAAAATAGCAAGCTTTAAAAATCAATGAAATTGTCGTTTTTGTTAACATATAAAAGAAATACATCGATATGGAGCTACTAAGACAGATTTTGGCAAGACTGAAGAAATCGTGATGTCTGGTTCTCCAATATCGAATAAATGTGTTGTCTTGCACAAAAGTACATTTACAGCCCTCTAAAAGGATTATGCCACTTTTTCGTTCAATCTTTTATGTTCTTTTTTTTCGAGAAAAACATCCCGAAGACGTGAGAAAAAAGTTTGAAAATATTTGCGCCTTGTACGTTTAAAAAAAAAATCATCTACACTTTAATGACTTCCAAGAATGTACACAAAAGCTACTATTTATGAATCAAAAATGGGAATCCATCACGAAAATACGATTCCCCAACCGAGATACCTTTACTAAACCCTTTATTAATCCTACTCCCCCTGGGTACGCATGTCAGAAAATTGAAGACATCACCTACCCTAAGACTTTATATTAGGTGTATTTTGTTGTGTTTTAGAGAAGATATAGCATAAAATGTTTAAAACGAATTTCTTTTTTATAAATCTAACCTTTCACTTTTCTGACATGATTTTGGGTCAATCATAAGAAAGACAAAATTAATTAGACCATACTTGTCACTAAAAGAATCTTAGTATTAATTTCTTAAGTAAATTTTTAAAATGTTGATTAACTGATATTCGACCCTGACGTCATAGGGTAGAATAACTGATGGTGATGTTTGACCCTACAACGGACATCACGATTTATCCTATACAGCAAGTGCGAAAAAAATGATACATCATTAGAAAGCTAATAGAATAAATTATTCCTTGACTGATAAATAATTTTTCATAATATCTAAGTACTGGTAATAAGTTAAACATTTATTTTATAAATTCAAAATTTCCTATTCTCTCCATATTAAATCCTCAATAATCATATTTGTTTAAATGTTGGAATGATTAAAAGATGAAAGAAATAGTTTCATATGTATTTGTTTTCTCTGCTTAAAATAACCATTAATGCTAGAAAAATGAACTGACCTCATTTTTGTCCAGTTTTTTTATCCAAGTTTTCTTTATTTCCTTAAAGGACCACGTAAATTTCGTGTGGGAGACTTGCATTTATTGGTCAGTCATTTATTAAGGCCACAAAGCGACCCTTTCAGCAGCAAATTAGAAATGTTTGGTCATTAGACAAAAACGTCATGACTGATGACTGAACGTTATTTCGACCCCTGGGTTATTTGAAAATTACACTATCAAGAACCTGATTTGTTGAAACTTACATCATCAAGAACCTGATTGGTTGAAAACTACATCATCTAGAACCTGATTGGTTTTCTTCTAACCATTTTAAGTTCTTACAAAAGATTGAATAGTGATTTACTTTGGAGACAATGGTCCAGTCATTCTACTGTAATAACCTAAAATGAATTAGAAGAAAACTGATTTAAACTTTTTTTGAGACCATTATTAAGTCTATTTGCACCAAAAGAAAAAAACTTTTTTGTTTTTCTGTTTTTGACCAAAAAGCTTATTTATACTGAAAAAAACGTTTGCATCTTCTCTCCATCTTTAGAAGAAATCGTTTGTTTTCCAATTAAGATACGAAACTAGTTTTTGTTTGTTTGATGATACATAAGTTTTCGTTTGATGATGTATATATGATTAAGTTAACAGAAAAACTGTCATCATCTCCCTTTTGTGTTCTGTGCTCGCTGTTGTTTGATGATGTAAAGCCAGCCTATGAACAAGCTGATGGTTATAAATCATTACATTGATTTTGTTCATACATTATTTGTTTACTAAGCCAGCCTATGAACAAGCTCATGGTTATAAACCATTACATTGATTTTGTTCATACATTATTTGTTTACTAAGCCAGCCTATGAACAAGCTCATGGTTATAAAC
>JAUKPT010004622.1:0-10972 GCA_032273505.1 Nanomia bijuga
TTACTTACGGTTCACAATGGGACAGAGTGCCCTTAGTTATTTAGGACCTAAAATATGAGATTTTGTTCCTTCTTATAAAAGAATGCTCAAATTTAGTTTCAAAAAAATATTAAAGAATGGGTGACGACTTTGAAAAGTTTTTATTGACCAATTAGGTTTTATATAATTATTTTATTACTTCTTTTCCTTTATTCTATATTTATCGTATTATATCGTATTATATTTGTCGTATTTATCTTGTAAAGTAATTTTTAATGGGGTTCTCTCGATTAATTCTTTTGTAATACTCACCTGTAAGTAAAGTTGTTTATATTTTTACTGTATTTGGCTTAAAAAGTCCATTTTTTGTTTATATGGCTAATAAGCTGTCACGTTGATGAAATAAAAAAAAATAACCGATAGTTTGTATAGTTCTCCACTTTTGCAATTCGTTTTGTAAAGATATCAACTACTTTGTTAATATTTTTGGATAATAAATTATCGTGTTTTGATTGCTCTTGTATTCTTCTCTTTTTATTCCATCCCTGCAAGGCATGAGACGAATAATCCGATTCAATTTCATTCACGTAAAGGTCCTATATATCTGTCTTTCTCATAAATGCCTTTAAAGATTTTTCTGAATAAGGTAAGTTGTATTCCGATAATGTCTCAAATAAATCTTGTTTTAGACATAATTGGCCATAATTTACCGAAAATAGGTGTTTTTCGAGATTTAATCTATAGCGATTCAAAGGTTTTTGATAATCTTTTGATATAATGTAGTTCTTACTGTCCCTCTTAACCATAACAAACGGCATTTCCTGAAAAGGTTTCGAGATATTTTAAAAAAGCCACCAAGTAATATTTCAATGGGTTATTTTAGTAATATTTCATTCGGTTATTTTAGTAATCTTTTAATAGATTATCTTAGTATTATTTTAATCAGTTATTTAAGTTATATTTCAATCGGTTATTTTAGTTATATTTCAATCGGTTGTTTTAGTAATTTTTCATTGCGTTCATGAGGAATGTTGCGTATTTCTTTAGTCCTGTCAAGATAGCGAGGCTTTACACACGTAAACCATCTGTATTTTTTCATAATTTGTAAACGATTAGGTTTTTTTGTTTTGAATATTTTATCTAGGTAAATTTTCTACTTTAATTACTTCTTAAATTGTCACTTGTTCAAAACATTTTTAATTCATTAGAAAATATTCCTTTGAGTGTAATTTATCACAATACAGATTTTCAACGCCCCGTAAATTCTTGAACCCATCCGACGTCAAATGCGTAACTGATATTATCCGATTACTGAGAAATGTTAGTCACTGACAAATATACTGTTCCAGCTTCAGAATTTATTTCCACATTACTCCTTGCTTTCTTTCAGAATTTTATTTATTAAAAGTGAAAAATTCATACAACTTACGTGTCTAGTCGGATTTTCAAGCGTATTTTTATTTACTTACGGTTCACAATGGGACAGAGTGCCCTTAGTTATTTAGGACCTAAAATATGAGATTTTGTTCCTTCTTATATAAAAGAATGCTCAACTTTAGTTTCAAAAAATATTAAAGAATGGGTAACGACTTTGAAAAGTTTTTATTGACCAATTAGATTTTATATAATTATTTTATTACTTCTTTTCCTTTATTTTATATTTATCGTATTATATCGTATTATATTTGTCGTATTCACCTTGTAAAGTAATTTTTAATGGGGTTCTCTACATTGGTTCTTTTGTAATACTTACCTGTAAGTAAAGTTGTTTATATTTTTACTGTATTCGGCTTAAAAAGTCCATTTTTTGTTTATATGGCTAATAAGCTGTCACGTTGAAATAAAAAAAATAACCGATAGTTTGTATAGTTTTCCACTTTTGCAATTCGTTTTGTAAATATATCAACTACTTTGTTAATATTTTTGGATAATAAATTATCGTGTTTTGATTGCTCTTGTATTCATCTCTTTTTATTCCATCCCTGCAAGGCATAAGACGTATAATCCGATTCAATTTCATTCCTAGACCACTTCTTTGGACCTACGTGCAACCTGATAGTCCTATATATCTGTCTTTCTCAAAAATGCCTTTAAAGATTTTTCTGAATAAGGTTAGTTTTATTCCGATAATTATTCAATGAAATCTTGTTATGGACATAATTGGCCGAAAATTGTCAAAAATAGGTATTTTTCGAGATTTTATCTAAAGTGTTTCAATGGTTTTTGATAACTTTTTTATAAAATGTAGGTCTTATAGTCCCTATTAACCATAACAATCGTCATTTCCTGAAAAAGTTTGGTTTTCGAGATATTTCAAAAAAGCCACTCAAACAAAATGCTCCATTCTTCAAATCTTAATATGTCATATTTATATATTCTTTTCTGTTTGTTCACATAACGTACAAGTATGGGAATATGGGGTAAAAAGGTATGACTTTATCATGTCTCTGAGTCATTCTACGCAGAAAACTAAGATAAATTTCCATCAGTCAACCATATATTAATTGGTTGGATCATATCTGTTGAGGAATGATTTTTATTCTCATTATATTCATCATTATTATTTTTTTCGGATCAAGTTTCGTATTATTATTGTATTTAGTATATTGTATTGCATTGTTTTTCTATCCGAATATTGTTCTGCGAAATAGATTGATTCGATTTGATTTAATCAATGATAGCCCTCATGAGAGGAAGATATAGAAATACTTTCAAATGTCTGTCTGAATATGTCCAATTATAAGTTTTTCTTGGTTTCCCTGTAAATGACATCGTAACTTGGTATCCAAATTGTAAATGATCAAAATTACATAATATCTACTGAATTTTAGTGAAAAATTCATCTCAAATGGTTATCAGGTTGTTGCGATATCAAGGAAAAAGTTCAATATTTTTCAATATGACCTCCTCGTACAAATATCAACTGGCAATTTATTATTACTTTGATGCTACATTGCTATTCATTACAACTCAACGTGGGTCCACATGTCTTTATTGTTCATCATATATTGTTACTTCCGTTTTAGGCCATGCTACAAGCACTTCAATCGCATCGTGCCTAGGCGCAAGCTTGAAGAATAGTAAATCCTGGGAACCGAATAATATTTTTGCGGTAAAATCAAATGAACCAACATTAAACCTGATATCAGAAAATAATAACTATCATTGCGACATATGTCAATTCACTTTTCCTTCGAAATCGTTGTATTTAATTGACTTACAATCACACAATTCGAACCTGAAACATACATGTGAGTCCTGTAAAAAAAAATTTCCTTCAAAAGATCTTCTACAGCGACATTTCTCTAATTGTTTACGAGGCCATCCGTATACGTGTGATATCTGTTCGTTTGAATTCACAAATCGTAATGGTTTAAATATGCACATTCAACGAAAACATACAATGGAAAGACCATTTAAGTGTATTTATTGCGCGAGGGGATTTGTTGCTAAAAGTGACTTGACAATACATATACGGGTACATACTGGTGAAAAGCCATATGTATGTAATATTTGTGATAAACGTTTCAAATCAAACAGTGAGATAAAGTAGCATGCTCGAAGGTGTTATACTAATTCTTCTAATTGTGGTCAAAGATAGAAATCCAAAGATAACACACACTAGTTTTCTGTGTGTTTTTTTACCTACACTAGACGAAATTACAACGAATATATAAAGACACAAGAACTAGTGGAGACTACATCAAAAGAAATGATGTAGTGCATTTCGCATTAATGCACGTCAAATAAGAACTGCAGTTGTTTGAAGAACTCTAAGCAGCGCTACAAATGTTTTAAACAGTTTTTACGTGGCTAAAAATGTATTTTGAATTTCAGACTGGATATAGACTTCCAGACAAAAAATAAAAAAAGTACATGGTTTTTAAGCATATCAACGTTAATAGCCATAATCAGGCACAGGTATGCTAAAAAGAAAAAAGCATACCATAATCATAACGGCGAGCCATAATCTGCGTTGTCACTAAGCATGTTTTGAGCACAATATTGGCGACATTTAAACTTTTTGTGTCAATACTATGACTACTGTTCCTTTCCATAACATCGTATACATCTGAAATTATTGTACAGTTCGAGCTTTCTTAGAGATTTTGACTAAGCATATCAGAGCCTGGTCTCCAAACAAAATATGGCCTATAAAAAACAACATGTATATCAATTTTTATTCTAACATTCATTTCTGATACTAGATAAAAAGTCATCTAAAAACCTTATACTATAGATATTCATGAGAATAAAGTTTTAGGTACATTGTTGGCAATGAGAGTTAAACTTCGTAATGTACGTTACAGTTTGCACATCAGAAGAAAAAGATTTATTTGTACACAGAAGATAATTGAAATAACAAAATAACTATTTTTATTTTATTCCATTTTTATTCTAGTGTCATTTCTCTTCAAAATGATATCTTATGATTTCAGTATAAATCGCTAATTCCGTTTTAGGCTATTCTATAGGAACTTCAATCACATCCCTTCCAGATGAAAACCAGCAGGTTAATGAATCTCGGGAGAAGTATCACTGTGACCTTTGTCAAACAACCTTTCCGTCAGGACAGTTATATTTGATAGACACACAATCTGAGGCATACATGTGCGGTTTGTGAAAGGGAATTCCAGTCAATAGATATTTTAAAACAGCATCTGTCTGGATGTTTACGCAATCATCCTCATACATGTGAAATCTGTTTTTTTAAATTCAAAAATAGTTCTGGTTTGGTTTTGCATCGTAAACGAAAACATACGAAGGAAAGACCATTTAAGTGTTCTTATTGTGCTAAAGGATTTGCTGCTAAAGGCGATTTCAAAACTCCATACCCATGTAAAATATGTGATAAACGTTTTAAATCAAATATTGCGTTATGGAAACATTGTCAAACGTGTCGCTCGGTTATGAAATAGAGAAATCCAAGGATAACCACTAATGGCAATTGCTACCAAAAAAATAGTAATCTCTAATGATTAGAATTAATATTCAATGACATGTATTGAGTTTCTTTAGCTCTGTATTTTGCGTGACTTCCTAACAAGTGAGCAGTAGATTGTTTATAAATGACAAACTCACCTGATAGTTACATAAACTATACTTAATATGATCTCAAGAGGGAGGACTAATCCAGCATTGTCTTACATTAATCATCTATTTTATAGACGAGGAGAGACATTGCATATTCGCACTTACTTGCAATTCTTACAGACTAACTTGTTTAAGAGACAAACTATGATTTAAACGTACTTGTCGTTCAAAAAAGAACTTATATGTATTTTATATTGTATTTTTATTTTGTCAAAACAAATCATTGAAAAAGATTTGACTAGTGTTTTTTTTCTATTTCACAATATATGACCATCATGTTCAAGGATATCTTACTAACCAGGTTATAGAAAGGATAAGTATAAATCGTAAATTTCTTTTAGGTCATGCTACTAGTACTTCATGTCCAAATACAAGCCAACAAAATGATTATTCCCGGGAAAATGAATGTTTACGTGCTCATCCGTATACGTGTGGTATTTGTTTGTTTAAATTCACTAATCGTTATAATTTGACCATACATATTCGAAGAAAACATACAAAGGAAAAACCATTCAAGTGTACTTATTGTGCGAGAGGATTTGCTGCTCAAAGTGATCTTACAATACATGTGCGAATACATACTGGCGAAAACCCATATTCATGTAATATGTGCGGAAAACGTTTCAAATCAAATAGTACGTTGCGTAAACATAGTCGAAGGTGTCGTTACATTGTAAGATAGAATTATTCCAAGAAAGACACAATTGCTCCAAAATAAGTAGCATTTTCTAATACCCAGTATGAACATTCAATGTTCTAGTGAATGTACCTTAACTCGTCTGTGTGGCGATTGTTAGTCACTAGAATAGACTCATTTATGACATTTATGATAGCATTATTTAATGCAGTGCATAGTAATTATTATCTGTTGTATACGTACGCGAAAAAGGGAGTTAACTGAACACTCATCAGCGCTTTCAAAAATACTTATGAAACTTTCTTGCAAGCTATTTTTAGACTATTCTTATATTCTGTTATTCTGGTAGGAAGGGGTATGCAAATTAGTATGTATTGTACATTACGGACTGTTTAAAGAAGAAAGATCTTGATTCAGATTTGTATGATTTGTTTCAACTTTTGCAATGTAGATTATTGAAAAAAATTGCATAAGTATCTTGTTTTCCATCTCTGTCTCCAGAAGGCTTAAGTATCTATTTCTTATCAAGTAATTCTCATTCGATGAAAAGAATCTAATGGTTTCTGTAAAAATCTAAATTTAATTTTAGGTCAAGCTACTAGCACTACATTCACATTCAATCCAGGTACAAATCAGCAGAATGATATTATCCGAGAATCAAATCATATTTTGGCACCAGAAACGATTGAACCAAGATTAGATCTGGTGCAACAGAAAAGAATTTTCCATAGCAATATATATGATACAACCGTTCCATCTGAAAAATTATGTTTGATTGACTTACAATTACGCAATTTGGACTTAAAACATATATGTGGTGTTTGTCAAAAGGACTTCAAATCTATAGATCTGTTACAACATCATTTACCTAAATGTTTACAGGAACATCCTTTTACGTGTGATATCTGTTTTCTTCAACTAAAATATCGTTCTAGTTTAACTGTACACATTCGAAGAAAACATACACAGGAAAGACCATTTAAGTGTACTTACTGCGTTAAAGGATTTGCTACCCAAAGTGATTTGAATAAACATGTGCGTATACATACTGGCGAAAAACCATATTCATGCACGACTTGTGATAAACGTTTTAAAACAAACAGTGAGATAAAGAAGCATTCCCGACGGTGTTTTTCTACTAATTCTACTAAACGCGGAGAAAGATAGAAATTTTTATGTATACTAAAAAAAATTACAACGAAATGGTATGAAGAACTCAATATAGTGCAACAAATGTCAAACATTTGATATACAGTTTAAGCAGAAGTTTTCGACGAAATAGGTTTCAAGGAAAACCTTTTGAACTCTCTAGGAATGAGTAAATATAAATGAAAAGATAATGGTATATAAATGTTAAACTGGGTTTTGGGAGGATTCTTATGCGTGTTGTACAACCATGCATGGGAGACTATAACAGACAAAGTAGTATGTATTGTGCGTTATCTATTGTATATATAAGAACGATTTCGATGTATAGTTTGTGTTTTTTACTTTAGAAAAATAGATAATTGAAATTGAATTAATAAGTTTTTTTTATTATTTATTTTATTTCACCTTATTACCATTAGGCTCAATTAATAACTGTTTCTTACCAAGTCATTTTTATCCGATTAAAAGTATCTAACGTTTTTTTATCAATCTTAATTTCATTTTAGGTCGAGCTACTAGCACTACATTTACATCCGGACCAGGTACACTTCAGCAGAATAATAATCTCCGAGAATCAAATCATATTTTGGCACCAAAATATATTGAACCAAGATTAAACCCGGTACAAAAGAATAAAAATTTCCATTGCAACATATGTAAAACAACCTTTACATCGGAAAAGTTGTATTTGATTGACTTACAATTACACAATTTCGACCCAAAACATATATGTGGCGTTTGTAAAAAAAGCTTCCAATCTAAAGATCTATTACAACAGCATCTACCTAAATGTTTACAGGAACATCCTCGTACGTGTCATATCTGTTTCCTTCAGCTAAAATGTCGTCCTAGTTTAACTGTACACATTCGAAGAAAACATACAATGGAAAGACCATTTAAGTGTACTTACTGCACGAGAGGATTTGCTACCCAAGGTGATTTGCTGAAACATGTGCGTGGACATACTGGTGAGAAGCCATATTCATGCACGACTTGTGATAAACGTTTTAAATCAAACAGTGAGATAAGGAGGCATTCTCGACGATGTCCCTCTGCTAATTCTACTAAACGTGGTAAAAGATAGAAATCCGAAGATATCATATAGTAATTTTTTTAGTGAAGGAAATAACAACGTATAGACATGAAATAAAATCAAAATTGGAAATTAACACAAATCTGAACTGTGGAATGAAAACAAATATACATACTCACTGATGCACAAGGACACAGGCATGCATCACTTTCATTGTTATTCAGTTGTCACTAGTCTCGTGACAACTGAATACTAATAAAAGTGATGCTTAACGCCGTTTATCTCACATCCTTATGAGAACTGAAATGGTCTGAATAACTCTATACAGTGCTACAAATGTTAAACATTGGATATCTGGTTTAAGCAGAAAATTTCGAGGAAATAGGTTTCAACGAAAACCTTTCGGACTCTCCAGCAATGATTAAAATAATAATTGTATCGAAATGTTGAACTGGGTTTCTTGGGGATTATTCCGCGGGCTGTACAACAATGCATGGGAGACTATAACAGACTAATACAAATGTCGGATACTAATATTTAGGACATTCATATTTCAGACATTTAAAATCCGGAATAAATTTAATGCGATATCTCGAGATATACTAATTTGATGTGGACTTCTTACTTTGTTACAAAATACATGAAGATATAAGAAGCTGATTTATGATACCCACTTCTTTATATGAGGTCCAGTACATCAGTTATTATTTTTTGTAATTTCTGACAAAATCCTGTCCGAAATTTGAGATGTCCAAAATTTTTGATATTTAATGTAGTATATGTATTGTACGTTATCTATTGTATATAACAAAGCGATTTCGATGTATATTTTCTTTACTCTTTCAAAATAGATTATTGAAAAAGATCTAATAAGTATATTATTTTCTTTTACTGTCTCCGTAGTTTCCAGGTTTTGTTTCTAATAAGCCACTTTCACCCCGATGAAAGTATCCAATGGTTTTGTATAAATAAAAATTTCATTTTAGGTCGAGCTACTAACACTACATTCACATTCCGTTTATATACCAATCAGCAAAATGAAAATATCCGAGAATCAAATCGTATTCCGGTACCAAAACCAATCGAACCAAGATTGAACCTGGTACAAGAGGAGAAGAATTTACATTGCACCATATGTGAAAAAACCTTTCCATCGGAAAATTTGTATTTGATTGACTTACACTTACACAATTCAAACCTAAAACATATATGTGGCGTTTGTAAAAAGGACTTCCAATCTAAAGATCTATTACAACAGCATTTACCAAAATGTTTACAGGATCATCCTTATACTTGTGATATCTGTTTCGTACAATTAAAATGTCGTTCCAGTTTGACTGTACATATTCGAAGAAAACATACAAAGGAAAGACCATTTAAGTGTACTTACTGTACCAGGGGATTTGCTACCCAAAGTGATTTGAATAAACATATGCGTATACATACTGGCGAAAAGCCATATTCATGCACGACTTGTGACAAACGTTTTAAAACAAACAGTGAGATAAAGCAGCATTCTCGACGGTGTTCTTCTACTAATTCTAAGCGATAAAAGAGAGAAATCCGAATATATCACACAGTAGTTTTTATTTTGTACACTAAAAGAAATTACAACGAATAGACGTTAAATGAAATCAAAATTGAAAATTAACACAAATCCGAACTGTGGAATAAAAACAAATATACATGCACACTGATGCATAAGGACACAGGCACTAGTAACAACTGAATATTCATAAAAATGGTGCTTAACGCCGTTTATCTCACATCATTATGAGAACTGAAATGGTCTGAATAATTCTATACAGTGCTACAAATGTTAAACATTGGATTTAAGGTTTAAGCAGCAAATGTCAACGAAATAGGTTTCGACGAGAACCTTCTTGACTCTTGCGCAATGAGTGAAAAAAAATGTGTCGAAATGTTGAGCTGGGTAGTGGAGGATTCATTCGCATACTGTATAGCAATTTATGGAAGGCTATGACAGACAAAGATATTTATTGTACGCTATCTATTATATATTAAAAAGATTTCGATGTAGATTTTACTTTTTACTTTGTCGAAATAGATTATTGAAAAAGAATAAATAAGTATCTTATTTTCTTTAATTGTCTCTAGTTGTCTTAAAGTTCTGTTTATAATCAAGTCACTTTCACCCGGTGAAAAGTATCTAATGGTTTCAGTATATATCTAAATTTCATTTTAGGTCGAGCTACTAGCACTACATTCACATCCGATCCAGGTACAAATCAGCAGAATGATAATGGCCGAGAAACAAATCATATTTTGGCACCAAAACCAATCGAACTAAGATCAAACCTAGTACAAGCGAATAATAATTTCTATTGCACCATATGTGAAACAATCTTTCCATCTGAAAATTTGTATTTGATTGACTTACAATCTCACAATTTTGACCCAAAATATAAATGTAACGTTTGTAAAAAAGACTTTCAATCTAAAGATCTCTTACAACAGCATTTACCTGAATGTTTACATGATCATCCTTATACTTGTAATATCTGTTTCCTTCAACTAACAACATGTGCTGGTTTAAGGGTACATATTCGAAGAAAACATACAAAGGAAAGACCGTTTCAATGTATCTACTGTGCGAGAGGATTTGCTACCAAAAGTGATTTGAATAGCCATGTGCGGATACATACAGGGGAAAAATCATGTTATACGTGTGATATCTGTTTGTTTGTATTAAAAAGTCGTTCAAGTCTGACATTGCATCATCAACGAAAACACACAAAGAAAAGACCATTCAAGTGTACGTATTGTGCGAAAGGATTTGCTGTCCAAAGTGATTTGACAATACACGTGCGTATACATACTGGCGAAACCCCATATTCATGTAATTTGTGCGATAGACGTTTCAAATCAAATAGTACGTTGCGGAAACATACTGGTAAGTGTCGTTCCGATAAAATAAAATAATCCAATAACGCTGCATGAACAATCAATGTTTTATAGCAGTAGTAAAAAAGAAGGCTTCAGTATGAGGGTGCAATAATTATGCATGAGACTGCTTCTGGTTGGCTCTTAGAATCGAATTTATGCTTAGATAAGACTCT
>JAUKPT010004623.1:0-10971 GCA_032273505.1 Nanomia bijuga
AATAATAATAATAATAATAATAATAATAATAATAATAATAATAATAATAATAATAATAATAATAGTAATAATAATAACTAGTGTTTTAAGCCCGTCATTAATAGCGCATAATACACTACCTTCACGCTTTGCTAATCAAATATTTGTATTACAATACTTGGAATGTCACAAATTTGTTTTTGTTTTCTACATAACTCAAAAGCACGTCTCTTTTAATTGTATCGTTCTTTATCGTCTGCAGTTTAGTTTCCTTTTTTACATCAAATGACTTTTATATTACCGTAATTCATTTAAAGTTTTCTCAGAAATGCACACATAAAAAGTCCGTCATTAAAATCACGCTTTTATATTCATTCATTTAAAGTTTTCTCAGAAATGCACGCGTAAAATCACAAATTTATTTTATCATGATATAAATCAATCAACGTGTCCGGATAAAAATAGTTAGACATAAACATTCCCTGATAAATTCTTGATATTTCTGCGAAAACCCCGTGTAAAGATCTGTTGTTGTTCATTGACAACGTACAAACAGACAGACAACTGTTTTGTTATTATATAGGATAATAATAATAATAGTAATAATAATAATAACTCGTGTTTTGTGCCCGTCATTAATAGCACATAATACAACACCTACACGCTTTGCCATGTAAATCATTTTTCTACAATACTTGGAATATTACAAATTTGTTTATGTTTGTTTGAAATATATATTGAAATAATTGTTAAAGCATAATTTTGATAACACTATTATCTTACAAATATCACAAATTTGTTTATGTTTTCTAGACAATTCAAAAGCATTTAACCCCGTCTGCTTTAAGTTTATCGTATAAATGGCCGTGCGGTTAAGTGTCACACCTATCATTACTAGATACCGTGCGATCTGAGTTCAATACCCAGTCGCGCCAAAAAAAAAAATTCTACTCTGAAGTATTGAAGACTAAAGTCTTTAATGGAACAGTCATGCATAGCCGTAGGCTAATCCGCGGACTATAGCTCCATCTAGTGTTTCGTCAGGTATCAACTGACTACCCAATTTCCCTCACATGGCATGGGTTGACCCGACGGACTTACAGCATAACGATTGTAGTATCACACTTTAATTGATGTTAACTAAAGTCTATGTCAAAAGTCTAGACAGAGTTTGCAAAAATCCCTTGCCATTTCTAAAGTTTTAATCGGATTGATACAATTTTTTTAGGGTGTATTCTTAAGATTATGTGGAACATTCTCAAAGTGTTTTCGTTGAAAAAAAATGAAATAATCATAGAGAAAATGAAGATGAAAATTTTGCGACTCACAAATATCCTTTTTTGCGCGCGGAAAAAACACGTTGCTATAATCCTTAATCTTCAAGCCGTCAATCCTGGAAATTTTATAGCTTAGATCAAAATACTTCCCCGGTTATGACCCTCATTGTACACCCCATTCCGTAAAAACGTATTTCCCACCTTTTTAGTAAGGGACCATAAACATATGACGTCCAGTGATTTTGGCCACTTTTTAAACCTCCCGCCCCTCTCAACCCAGTAAACGGTGGAGTTGAATGTAAAGGGATAACGGGAACATCATCATTTTCGGTGACCCCCCCTCTTCCCCCAGACGTCATATGTTTATGGTCCCTAAGTAGAAACCAGATGTACATATCATGGATATCAGGAAATGATATGTCGTTAATTTCTTTTGTAATTCAACAGAGCTCTAAAAGCACTCTTACTGACAATTGCATTATCTTATTTCCTTAATTGTAAAGGTTTTTTAAGACATTTTTTTGTTAAAATTACAGCGTAAACTCTTTTTTATTTAATCTTTTTTCATGTACCGAATCCTGTAGTGGATCTAAACTAGAACAGTTCAGGGGAAATATCTTGATTTCAAAACATTTCCCCAGGTCTTTGCCCTGAATAGAAAAATGAGCAAAATCTTAGTAAAATTCCAGGGGCTTATCTTTGATGTTTACCACAATATATCCCCCTCGTTTTAATAAGCGGCATTACGTATCACCTCAGTTTACCAAAGGAAACGTAAATTATGATTATTGATTTCTTTTTAGAACAATTAACAATGAATTCTACTCGTTTTATGAAGTCTTTTTTAATAAAAAAAACTAACTGATCTTTCTTTCGTTTACAAGGTTGGACTCGCACGCGACAAATACAACAAAAAGACACAACAGCTTAGACTCGTAGATAGCAGTTAGCCAGTAACGTACACTAACGCGACATTGACTCGACAAAAGGAAAAAAACACCAGGAAAAACACCAGGAATGGCCCTTGTTTTGGATGATATCTGTGATTAAAAAAGATGATAGACCGTTGCATTATATCGATTGTGAAGTAAACTAACTTCATTGAAAACAGTGTGGCTGAAAAAAGGAATAGTAATAGTCATTTCAATTGGTTTATTATCATGCACCCACTAAAATGCTCCCACAAAAATACTTCCACTAAAATCTAATAACTTGAATCTCAACTACAAAAACAAGGAGAAAAATGAATCATCTTCTTCAATTAGCTACTACCCTAATACTAATTATCATGGCAGCTGATGCAGGCTGCCCTTGTAAAACACAAAATTTGAATTATAAAAGACATTACAAAAAGAGACATACACATGCGTATAAGAAGCAACACAGCGTCACTGGAGACGTAACTAAGCGACAACATGTCGATCAGAATGATTTTGTTAATTTCTTATCGCTGATAAAATCCCTTTCGTTTGACGAATTGGCGCAACTGAGCATGCATCGTCCAGACGCTGCTGAAACACGAAATGGAGTTTCCAGATACGACAGTACTAAAGTAGCACAGCTATTACGCATGCTCCCTCAAAGCGAGGCTGCTACTGGCGAGGGAACCCTACACGGTAGAGAGCTTCAAGACGACGACTCCAAAGTCAAAAATCATTTTTATCTGAGTGTGTCGAAATTTAATGGTCTTTTGGATACGTTGCTTTCAACTGGAAATAAGGCGTTGATGACAGAAGATGGTAAAAATACTGACACTAGCAACGATCTTCAAAATGGCGCGCAAAATAATTCGGCACCAGGAACGAAATTATTTTTCGATACAATCGAGAGAGCAATTAACGATAGTGCGGCACGAATCAAAGAACAGTATGTAAAAGTGAAAGGTATGACGGGAGAAAATTCTGCCGACGTCAGCAGTCCAACACCAGTTGAAAATCAAGATGTTGGTGCTGATGACAAAAAAGACAAAAAAGGAAGAAAACCACTTGATTTCAATAAATATGATTTTGGGGCGATCGAAAACGTCATAAAAAAACTGACATCGAATGAGTCCCTAAAACATTTGGAGAACACTGGCATAGTCCCAATCGATGATAATTTCAAGTTGTCTTCAACTGAATTCTTGATGATATTGAAGTTACTCGTTTCAGAAGGACTGGGTCCTCATCCAGCCAATCAGAATGAAAGTGAGTCTGAAAAACAACCAATAGAAAGGACGAGTACATCGACAGCTCAGGCGCCAGATTCACAAAACGAAACAGATGATCTTTTTGCCGAAACGATTAAAAAGGATGAAAGCCGGAATGGTGCAAATAACGAACCTGCTAAAACAGATACGCCATCGGATCTTGCTAAATCATCTCAATTAATAAAAGATGATCGCTCAAAAGATATCAAAAAAGTTGTCGAGACCTTAAAAGATGATCATTCTGCTGTCACTAACAAGCCTATGATTGAACCAATCACAAACGAGTATTTAGTTGAAAAGCTCAACCACTTAAAACTTCATTCGCCATCTCTTCTCCCGTCAAAAGATAAGGACCTGTCTACATCATCGGAGAGTAAGAACGCCGAGGACTCATATGAGGCCCAATATAACCAGGCCTTGATAGATAAAAGCTCAGATAATATTAAGTCTCTGACTACACATGCCATAAAAGATTATGACGAGAAATATAAAGTACTTACACAGAAACTAAAAGAAAATGAAGAGAAATATAATGCACTTAAAGCTGCTATTAATTCAAAAGAACATGAAGTGAAAAACGAGAATGCAGCTTTGTCTTCATTTTTATCAGATGAAAATTCTGACGCTGAGAAATCAACTAAGGCCCCGACTGCACTAAGGAAAAAAGTTGATGATTCGAAAACAAGTTTATTTTCGAATGAAAAAGACGAATCTAAGGGAGGAAGGGAAGATACAGAATCTAAGGGAGATAAAGAAGATAAGGGAGGTAAAACAAGTACTGATCCCGATAAGAAGCCAGTCGGTGTCAAATTCGAACAATTTCTGAAACTATTGAAAAACAAGGATTTATCAGGAAACAAAGAATGGAAGAAAAACACTTATCTCCATCTATCAGTTTCAAAGTTTGAAGATTTATTCGGATACATGATGAAGAAGAACAAAACTTCAGATCCGACAGCAGGTTCAGATATGAAACATAGCGAACAAAAAGAGGAAAGTACAGATCAAAATACGAAGACGCTAACGGAGAAGCTAAAGAAACTGAAAGAGGAACCAGAAATGGACATCAAAGATGAAACAGATCAGTTCCAAAATCTGACCCATTTAAGATATTTCGATAATGATGTAAATGAAATCGAAAAAGGGTCAAAACCTAAAAAAGGGCAGCATAAGAAAGCAGAGAAATTCGTCGAAGATCTATCAACGAAAGACGTTAAATACCAACCAGAGACTGTTGGTAAATTTAAAAAACTTTTGAAATTGATCACTTTCCGCAACCTGATCCGTGATTTACCGCGCGGTAAGAAAAAATACGCGGATTATGTAAAACTGAATAAAGATTTTATCAAGCAAATCGACGAGCTGTTGAAATTGTTAGCTTTTAATCGAATATTTGATGAAAAGAAAGTCTTCTGAAATCAGAGGTTCAACTACAAATTTTCTGTTCCGGGAATCGAATTTTAAGCCGGGAAATAATACATAAAAATGCATAAAATATTTTCAATTTAACAGTTATTTACGCTCATATTATGGATTCACCCGGGGAATTTAGGCGAAATCTAGATATAAGCGAGGGAATTTCCCCGTTCCCCGTGTCATATTGGAAGACTGTGAAATGAATCAAACTATTTACTGATAACTTAATAATTGGCGCCATGATTGGTTATAAATAACATCATCAATAGTGTGATTGGTTAGATTTAAAATGTCGCAATTTGATTTTATGTTAAAACTAAAAATGAAGAAAGTGCTTTTTCTTAATCCAATCAGAATTTTGATGATGTAATTTTCAACCAATCAATCGGCTAAGTTAGCCAAAATTATGTTGTATCAGCTTTTTAAAGCTATACAACATAAAACTTTCTCTTCTTCAATTTAGATTGTCACACTTTGATGTTTTGTTAAAATATGAAATTATAAATTATAAAAACGCTTCGAAGTGAAAACCAATCAGTATCTTTATGTCATTTTTTTTGCAAAAGGTTTCACGATAAAGTTTAGCTAATAAGCTTTTTCCGAAAGAAAAATCAATTTATAGTTTCTTTTTATAGTTTTTTTTATGAACAAAATCTTTTACATCAATTATTTTTGATGAAATAGCCGATCGATGAATCAATTGTTATATAGTCACAAAAATAACCTTTTGGGACCTGTAAATAGGGATACTTTAAGATTATTTCGTCACTTCCATGGCTCCTACTTTTTTTCTGTACACAGATATTTTTTTCATATAACCGCCTTTATTGTAAATGTAATATTTTGTATAAAAAATCATTTCTATTCTTTTTAAATTATTGTATTTTTACTTACATTCATATCCCAGGTCGAATAGAAGTCAATGCTTAGAAGGCCACATTTATCACATTGGAAGGGCCTTAATAACTTTCTCGAAGCATAGTTAGTATATATGAAATATGTTCAAAGAAAATGTTACCAATTCCAATTTGCTTTTATAAGAGGATTTCTGTTCAAGTCAGATGTGAAGGAAATTACATATCAAAAAAGCATTCTAACGCCTTCTTCCCTTGAAATCCCAAATCGATTCGCAATAGTTTTTTTTTAGCAAAAATGAATGGACCTACTATCTTTTAGAGATTCTATACCGTTTCTTTGTGCAGCAGAACCAAATTATTAGTAACCAAATCATTCGAGCTACTGGATAATCATCATAAGTTATTTCATCTATGTTTAGCATATAATTTCAATTTGATCTAATTGCTCTTGTGATCTTTTAATGGATTGCGTAAAGAATCTTTCAAGAATTCTTTTTTATATATTATAACTTTGCAATAAAAACAATATTTATTTTTTGAACTCCACTTTTCTTTTCGCAAAGTGCCCTTTAGCACAAATCCTACTTTCTATCACTTTTTCTGAAAAAGCAGTGAAAAAAAGTAACTCTAGTCGCGAAAAAAGACTTTTTTACTTTTTTCCACGGCTTTGATTTCTAGAGTATTTTGTATGTTTATTTTTATTAGAAAAGTGAAGTTCAAAAATAAAATTACGTATTAAATGGTGAAAAGTGTTTTTCGAAATATTATTTCTCTCGCTGGGACTCGAGAAATAAAACATCTCGGGTTTTATCTCGTGAAAAAAAGCTTCACTTTTTCACCATTTAATAAATAGTTATACTTACTACACCAAATAGTTATTAGGCTTGATAATTTTTATATATTATTTCATAAACTTATCTTTTACTATTTCTTTCATTAAGGTTGCGTCAACTGGACACCCGAATCACGCTTATATTTACACATTTATGGCGCGAAATTACTTTCATTCTGTCATCCACATTACAAATAATTTATAATCAATTTAATAATTAAATCGCATAATCATCATAACTAAAAAGAATCATGTTAGCAATCACTCTTTTCTGTTTTATTACGCAAGCGTGCTGTATGCTTTATCGGCCACCCGTTGTCCGGCAGCAATCAGTTTACAGTGCAATCCCAATCCCGGAACGCCGCACGCACCGAAACTGTTGCTTACAGTTTGTCAGCAAACGGACCAAAGTCCGAAAAGCCGCATATAACAACGCTAAAAACGTCATAGTCCACCGGAACAATATCCGGGCATCACCGAAAGCGAAATTCCTTCAACTCGTCAAACTATTCACGTTTGATCAGCTTCAAAAGCCAGCGAATTTCTCCGCCGAACTGCAACAAATCGGAATCACAAAAAGCGACATCGAAAACCCTCTCACAACAAAAGGCGGGAAATTCGAGAAACTTCTAAAAACACTCGCTTCGAACGACTCTTCCGGTGTGACGTCACGAAACGAGAAGTCACACACGGGAGACATTAAGGAGCACTATTATATGAGTTCACAAAAATTCAACAAGATTTTAGAGCAGCTCGCGGAAAGCGCGGGACAGAAACCGCAGGAAACATCTCCCGCGCATGAAGACGATGGAAGTGCAGCGTCAGCAGATAATGATACGTTATCGAAAAACGAAGATTTCCAGAGGCTTCAAAACATGGCCTTTCTATCAAATCTATTTTCGAAAACAATCCAACATGCTATCAACCAATCAAAAATTAGGTACAGTAAAGCAAATGAAAATGTTAAAAAAGCTGAGAATGCAACTTCACTTGTAAAGTTGCTGGATGAGCAGAATGGAAAAGATAATTTTATGGGACATCTTAATTCACTTATTAACATGCTCGATACAAACATCAACAACGTCACTGACAAAGAAGACAAACCATCCTCAGATAGTACTAAAGAAGAAGAAAACGAGAAGAATTCATCAGTAGAGGGAAATTTAAAGGAAAAAGGAAACGTAAGCTCTGTCAAGGAAAACTCTCAAGAAAACACCAAAGAAGATACAGTTAAAACAGAAGCAAAAGAAAATGATACAAATTCAAAGTATAAGGCAAGTGAGGACAAGGTCGTTGTGAAAGCTGAACACCCTAAAGATGAACCGAAAGAAAACGCCAAGAGTCAGACGAACAATAAAGAAAGAAATGTAACCAAGACCTTAGCGTCTTATTTAGACGAAGGTAAGCCATTCTTATCGTCTAACGATTCACTAAAACGCCTAGAAGCAGCCACAGACGCTTTTATTGGCAAATCGAATAACGATTCCTCAATCAAAGAATTCTTTGAGCTTCTAAAGTTATTGACAATGAACAAATTAGGCGTTTCACATACAACTATCCAAGTTTTAACTGGCGACAGTGATAGAGGGTCTGCGGCAAAGAATGCAAAGTTAGCGGCAAAAAACGAACGGAATCATTATCATTATCAAGTTTTTCCGTCACAAGCGGAAAAAGCAGCAAATGAAGAAAAGGTGAAGAATGCGAGTGAGGCGTCGAAAGGCAATGCAACGGCATCAAATGCGAGCACGGCAGCATCAGCGAAGGATAAAAACCAAAATAAAACACATAATTTAGTCAGTCTTGGAAAACTATCGGACATTCGGAAAATGGAGAAGCTTTTAGATCTACTCTCAAATACAACAGAAAATAACGACTGGAAACAAAATGTCTACCTTGACGTATCGATTCGCAAATTTGAAGACCTTCTTAAACATATCTTGTCGAGAAAGTCCGCTCAAAAGGCAGCCGCCGCAAGCGGCTTGTCGAAGGATAAGGAAAAGCAAACGTCGGATTCAAATGAACATCGAAGCATGGTGGATACTAATTCAAATTCGTATGTATCACTGCTTAACCTGTCTCAATGGATTGATAACCCAAGTGAAATTGCGCAAGATTTTGACGCCTCAAACAATAAAAGTGACGCAGGTAATTTGACGGATATTTTGACGGAGAATTCAAACGGTACCTCGCTGAACAAAAATGACGAAGATGTTAAAGAATTTGATGACGTCAAATATAAAGAACTTTCGCATTTGTCGTATTATGACATGCCGCAGAAAGATGGCGATGTAGCGTCAGACGCGCTGCCAGAAGAGCATCAGAGGCGCCACCATGCGTCACGCGTGTCACAAAGTGCCGTTGTCGAGAAATTAGAAAAGGTCTTGAAATTGATCACGCTGCGACAACTCATACATGATCTGCCAAACGAAGAAACACGTAATGATTCTTGGGAAGATAGAGGAGAAACGAAATCCAGAATTAGATACATTCAAAAATTCAATCACTTGTTGAAACTCATTGCTTTAGATCGATTACACAGCATTAAAGATTAAACGCATTGTTATTTGTCAATTTTAGGGTATATATTATAATCTAGGTTAATTTCTATTTATTTGAAGGGCGCATACTAGCTAGAAAAAAACTATGGCGGGTACTTTGTTTGATGGTCGTCAAATTTTAATATTTTATTTGAATTGGTCTGGGTGGTTTTGCAATTAACTAAAAAAGCTTGTAGACTTGCTGTGACGAAATTTCAAACATTTTTGATTAAATTTCTTAGCAGTTTTAGATAAAAGACAAATAGCAAATCTACCGTTGCAAGGCAAAACCTAGTAACTCGATTTTCGACGATTTTAACCCTATTCTTCATGGGCTTTTTTATGCACGATAGAGTCATGGAGGGGGGGGGGGGGGGGTAAAAACTTTCCCCCCTTGACTAACTTCTGTAAAACCTATGATGAAGTGATAATTTTTGGTACAGTTTAAGAAAATTAAAAAAAATTTGGAAATCTGGTAAATTTTCGCTGGGGTCAGCATTTTTTTGCCAATTTTTCAGAATATTTTGACCAAAAAGTGCCAAATTTCAAACAGCCGTAACATATGTTTAGATGATCCAAATTTTATAAATGACCCATCAAATAAAAGGTTATGAATAGTAGATTGCCCTAAAAATCACAGACACAAAAATAAATGAAAATTGCCAATTTTCCAGAAAATTTGACCAAAAAGTGACAAAATGACTGATGAGAACCACCCGACAAAATGTCTGGAACATGGGAACCAGACCATCTACGGACTTGACTATTTTAGGAAATTCGGTTCACTGAAAAAAATTTGCTCCAATTTTTCTTATTTATATATATATTTTTTATTTTGGGGAGGGGGGGTAGAATTCCTCCCCCCATGAAGAATAGGGTTAAGTTATTATAGTTTCATCCCACCAAAATATTCTAGGTATACGTCAATTAACCCTAAACGTTCTGGATTTTTTGAGCATAAATGTTTGGGTATTTGAAGTCAATAAGTAAAAATATTTGTTTTTTCTAACCACAAGCAATGTTAACATGTTGATAAAATAGTAACGACGATGTCGAGAGAGTGATTGCGGATATTTTCCATATTCATGATCGTTATATTTATAATCTATAAGAGAAAAAGAGTAGTGTTGGTAACAAGTTGAAAAATTAAATAAATTAATGAGAATTCTAACAAAATATCAGCGTCAGCGTTCTTCTTCGGTATTAATCTTTCGAATTCAAAGAAGACTTACTCTCTGCTCTCTAATAGACGGGGGTGGAAAAAATCTCTAGAATTAATAGTCGGGGGGGGGGGGGTGGTTGGAATATTGGAATAAGAATGTCCTGGGTGGAATTTCTGTCAAAAAATAATAAGCCGGTGGGGGAACGTCTATTAGAGATAAGAGAATAGGTCAAAAAGAATTGATTATGGGACTCCCATAATTTGTTTTCGTCCGATGAAAAAAAGGTAAGCGCAAGACTTCTTTTCAGATTCAACTATTTCCTATATTCCATAGATAAAAAGTCACTCTACTAGTTTTTAGTTAATTCGGGTTTAAAAGCATGTTGAATATATGTCTTAACTTTCTTCTAAAACATTTTTGCAAAACACTGTTTTCTTTTCTTCATTTTCTCAAGATTGAAGCCTCCAGTTCATTTGAGATCTTAATATATCTTAGGGGATGCCATTCCCTATGTCTGTGCCAAATATGAAAAAAAAAACTACATCTTCAAGGCTTTCTAAGTACCTCTAAGAAAATAAAGAAGAGCTGATAGAAGATAAAATATTTAGCGAAAAATTTTTTTTAGCATATCAAGTTGATCCTTTTCATATCATCTTTATTCGCTGAAATTTTCAAGTCATTACCATTATTAGAAGTCGAGATAATTGCTTTTAAAGAAAAAA
>JAUKPT010004624.1:0-10971 GCA_032273505.1 Nanomia bijuga
ACTTTCTTTACCTTCTTGAATAACATGAGTCATTTGTTCTCTACCACCATCTTCAATTTCTATTAGCCCGAAGGGCACTGTTTGGTGAGAATTCTTCAAATTTAGATGTCTGTCTGGAAAAATGTTTTCATTTCTAGACTGTGACGTCAAGGTCACGTGGTTCAAGTCACGTGGTTATGACGTCATGGTTGCTAGGGATGCGGTAACGTTTAAGTTTGGTTGCTAGGGAGCACCAGTGGATTGTTGAGGTTTCCTTTACTGCCTTTCTAAGTAGACCAGCAGCGTTTCAACATAACAGGTAACTATGGGGTCCAATGTTTTTTGGTCATTTTAGGTACGCTGATAACGAATATAACCGGTAATCGATAAAAAAATGGTATGGTTTGCTATATTAGGATCAAATGATCAGGAGTTATTAGCGTTAAAAGTTTCAAAAAAAACTGATTCAGCATAATTTCGCCAATTGCACCAATTTCAATCTCAATTATCTTGGGAATTAATATCCAAACATAGCAAACCATACCATTTTTTAATCTACTTTTCATGCCCAATCCAGCTATATAACCCAAATTTAGAATTAAAATTTTGCTTTATACTAGAATGGACCAAAATGGACCAAAATGAGGCTAATTAAGGCTAATAATAGCCAAAATCTTCCTATTCACACCGATTACCGGTTATTAATCAGTATACCTAAAATGACCAAAAAACATTGGACCCCATAGTTACCTGTCATGTTGAAACTCGGCTCACTGAGCCGCTAATCTAAAGGAGAGAATGTTTCATAGCCATTGGACCATTGAATTTGGAGTCCAACATGGTCCAACTATCCAATGATACTAATAATGATTCCCTGTGGAACACTATTGCTTGAATTATTACTAGGCAGTGGGAATTCATTCACACATGATAGAATATGTTGTGAAGATTTCAAAATGAGCGTCTGTGTACAGAAAAAATATTGGCAATGGCAATTTGGCACCACAATTGTACGTACTGTATTGACAACCCTTTTAATCAAAGAGAAAATTAATTTATAAAACCTTGAACAGTTCCTTTCTCTCTTTTGATACGATAGAAAAGTTATTGCAAACTTTAAGTAGAATGTTGTAAACTTATTTTATCATTTTTTACGGATACTTATTGAAGCCTTCTTACAAGAGATTGAATCGAATTGAAGAAATTTTTCTAGAGAACAATCTTCTTATTTCAAATTTTAATTTATTCATAATCTAAATCTCCAAAACCAATGAAATCCAAACAGTTGAAATGTTTAAATTTCTTTTAAATCAAAAATTAGTGAGATTTGAACTATGTTTTGGGGTGTGGTCCCGAAATCAACACATAGCAGCAATTTGTTCACTTTTTTACACCTAATATTGAACACGTAAGAAGAAACAAAATGTAAGAATCACTTAAAAAGAATTATTTGCTAAATGCAAACACAAAAAAGTTAGAGGGAGAAATATAAATGAAAAACCTGATAGAAACTTCTTCAAATTTTCGAGTGGCTATTATAGTTTGTGGGCTGAATGTGTTAATCTCTTAAGAAAAAGATAGCGTATGTTAGCACTATCCATTAACCCTGAATAGTTAACAAGTACCGCCCTGATTCTACTTTAAAAAGTCATTTAACAATAGAAAACGAAGAACTAATTGTAAAATACGTAGATACTATAGACTGTAATGTCTTCGTAATGAGGAAGACAAACAATATTGATTTAAGCGACTAGAGCCAAACTCAAGAGAAAACATGTGGTGCTAGATAATTATGCAGAAAGATATACAATAATCAAAAGTTTTGATCGAACTCGACATTTTATTACGCAACATGTATTGTTGCCTAGCAAATATAATGGTTTCACATGGCAACTATAATGTATTAGAACAATTCAACCTAGAAGAAGAATGCAAGGCAAAAACAAAAGAACAGCTTAACAAATAAAAATATTAAAAATTCTTTCATTTCATATTATAAGTAAACGTAAAAAAATATCAGATTTTGAAAAAAAAAGATGATAGAGGTAATGAAAATGGTGAAACGATGGAAGAAAGTAATAAAGAACTTCCGCTCAACGTGAAAATATATGGAGCAATTTTATTAATTTTGATATTTATTAGTGGATGTATAGGAAATATACTTTCGATTTTGGCAATTACTTTTGACTCAAAATTACGGAAAAAAGTGATACATATATTAATTCTAACAGTTGCAATATGTGGTTTGCTAGTAGATCTAATCGTGATTCCAACCTTAGGACTGCATGTCATTGAACATTGGCCAGTTTGGCCGTTGAATAAGTACGTATGCACAGTTGTATCGTTTGTGACAAACACGTGCACATCAATGATGGCGCTAATGCTGCTCGTCTTCTCAGTCGACAGGTATTTTGTTATTGTGAGGAAACAAATGTTGAAAAAGAATCACGTGGTACTTGCAATTATCAGCCTACTCATCATTATAATGTGTTTTCATGGAACCTATCTGTTCCAAGCTGCTAACGTTGAAAATAAACTTAATAAAACAGAAGAAATCTCTGTATGTAACGATATAGATGGAGAGCTCTTAAACGATGATGTGCGTATACCTATTCTTACAATGACGGTTGTACACGCGTTAGCAGCTTTCATATCTGTTCTCATATTAATTAAAACATCAATTACTTGGTGGCAAATGAAGAATGCAAACCTTGATTCCCCGTTGAAATCTGTTGAAAATGATTTGAAAGGTGCAGCATTGATTACAGGTGGGTACATAATATTCTGGATACCGTACTGGATCTTGTTGATATTTCGAAGTCATGACGAGACGACGGTCAGAATAGTCGTTATTTCATTCATACTTAGCTTAATGGCAACAACGATAGCTCCTTTTAGTGCTGTTATGTTCCTGAAGAAAATCCGTCTTACTATCATGAATATCATTACAGGGTGTAAACAATCGGATTGTTGTATTATGAATTATTCGGATGAAAGCAATACAAATCCATTAAACCAAACAACAAACACACATCTTGTTGTTGATGCTCCAAAAATATTTGTCAAGGGAAAGTTTAAACGTGGAACAAAACGGATAGCTATGGACAGTGTAAGTATTGGCTCATCAGAATTTTCTCGAGAAGAGAGTCCTGGAGAAGATAATGACTCGTACGATGATTTAACAGAACTACAGCCACAAAGAGAGTCAGTGTTCTAAGAATAAATTCTGAGTAGATGAAAAAATAGAATTAAATGATTGCTATAATCATTTCAAACCTTGTCCAGACTGATCATCGGTTAAATATTACATCGCGAAGAATATGATTGATTCATTTAAAAATGTCAATAATTGAAGTTTTTTAAACTGAATAATAGGCAGCATCAGGCAGCATTCGCTACGTAACGCTCAGAGGGGGGAGGGGATTCCCATTTTGTTATGCCCATATTTAAAATTATACTTTTTTTTCCTAATTGAAAGCGTTACGATGGGGAAGGGGTTGAAATTTTGCCAAAAAGTGCGCTACGTAACGTTTGAATATTCTTTCTCTAGTTTAAATTAGACAAAGGTTTAGACAATCCCCAAATACATTGTATAGGTGAAAAAACAGAATCAAAAGATTGTCAGAGCTATTAGTTCGTTACAGCTTAAGCTTACTTTTATCATTTGTGAATAAAAACTGCAACAGATGTTGGCAACTAGATAACTACAAACAGTTAAAACTTGTAACAAATGAAGCATCATAATTCAGCGAGTAAGAAGTTGTGTTTTGGGATAAAGTCAATTTCAGACCTACAATATGTCAAACAATTAAACTAATAATATAAATAAATGTAGAATGAGATGAATTCAGTTTGCGTTTGTATTATCTGAATCATAACCTTAGCTTAAAATTTATCTACATTATTACTGCCAGATTATCCTGGGGCTATATTAGTCAAAATGAGCCCTATGCTGGCTGAGGAAAAAGTGCTTTGGGAAATTATTGTCTAGAGCCATTTCACCACCCTTGGAAAAATTAACCTGTTAAAGTTTCTAAGCCTTTGTGGATTGACTGACCTTATATCATAAACCATTATGTAAGTAAGGGGCAGAAATTCCATAAGGATTGGGAGATGAAATAACTCATGTTTCTCACACTTGAATTGGATGATCAGTTAATATTACAATCTCTTCCATTTGTACATAAGAAAAAATCATAGAGACGTCAATTATAGAACATTATATCACGATGATAAGTAAATCCTAAAATACAACTTACTTGGTCACCCTTCCATTACTTCATGTCACCAAATTTGACATGAAATGTGGCATAGACTGTGTCAGAGAATATACCTTAATTGCACAAAAGCTTACGAGCAGAAAAAGTTGCACAAATTGTTCCGGGAAAATTCACCCAATTATCAGGATATTTTGTGCTTGCGACATTTATTTAGTTTCTTCACTAAAAATGTTTTTAGTCCGGGGGAAAGTTCAATGACCCCTCATTTTTAGGTGCAGAATTATTTTTTGCTGAAATGATGTCAGGATGGACCCTAGAGCCAATATCTTGTGTATGCCAACTTGGCACCCTTGAGCATGTTGGGATAATGACGTCATCATTAAAGGACCTAATTAGTGTTTTCCACCCTCCTTGTAAAAAAATATTTTTTATCAAACATGTTATTATGAATCAATCGAAAGGACATTTTGTGCTGATTAAGAAACAAAATAGAACTTGGGTCTGAAAATTAATATTTTGGCATGAATACCCGAAAGTTCATTAATTATGCATGTAAATATAATTTTAAAAGAAATCCATATATAAAAAGCTGAAAAGTCATTAGATTATGGTGATATTAGATTTAAGGATAATGGACATTTTCCAATGACCATATTATTTTTCAATAAAAATCGATATTTAAAAGCTAAGAAGTCATTTATACATTAAAAGATTAGACTATTATGATAGAAGGAGATACTCTGAACATATCTGGATACAATCAACATTTTTTAACGGCCATACTAGGTCATTTATACAGGGAAGTTTGTTGGAGTTAATTAAAACATGTGAGGATAATCATTGTTTGTCAAGTATCCTATATAATATAGTAGGCCGTATTAGGACCTAATACTCCATTTTTAACCAAATTCGGGCCCAAACTAGACGTTTTATCATAATAAAAATTGATATAGAATTATTTGCCATGGACCGTGTTAGGACCTTATCCTACGTTATTCGCCCAATTAGGGCATAGTAATATCGTCATTAAAAAATGTTGATTGTATCCAGGTATGTTCAAAGTATCTCCTTCTATCATAATAATCTAATCTCCTAATTTATGAATGACTTTAGCTTTTAAATATCGATTTTTATAGAAAAATGTTTTTTTAAGGATTTGGCCCCAATACATGGGAATTATATTTACATGCATAATAAATAAACTTTCGGGTATTTACGCCAAAATATTGAATTCCAGACCCACGTGACATCATGATTGATAAAAAAAAATTCACAAGGGTGGAAAACACTAATAAGGTCCTTTAATGATGACGTCATTATACACCGGATAGTGGCTCTAGGGTCCATCCTGACATCATTGCAGCAAAAAATGAGGGGTTAAGGGGATTTTTTCATTTTTCCCCCGGACTATTTCTGACAAACGATAAACAAAATTCGATTTTTCTCATCCATTTCCATTCACAATCTTGCTTTTTAATCCGTTTTTAGAATTGAACATTTTAAAAATGCACTTTATACTGGAATGACCAGAATTAGGCTAATTAAGGCTAATAATAATGAGAAAGTACCTTTAACCTAAGACTAAGCCCGTTGACCAAGATTTTTCTGTTAATATAGATCCTTAGGAACAAAAAAATCGCAGTGACACCACATTAATGGCCCTCTCCAGAGGCACAAACCTAAAAATACGACCGGTCTAAAAATAGTGCTTACAACCTTTTTTGTTTAAGTCGCGAATAGATTCTTGCGATTTTCTCGGCTTTTTGTGCACGCAACGTTTTATGCACGTAAGGTATCGATAGAACTTTTATCATACCTTTACAACCTCCTCAGGATCAACATAAGGAAGCTTTTCAAGTGAATGCAAAATTTCATCATGACCCTTCTTCCTCCAACGGAGTAAATTAACAATGAAATCTGTGACAAATAAAAAAAAAGACATTTAAGACACTCTTTGATTTATATGATAAGGCAACGTCTCAGAAAACCTACAAAAAACAAGACTATTCCTATGGAAACAAAAGACTACATACTCTCCGGAACCTAATTGTAATTGCAATTTTTCAAAAATTTAATCACCCATTTCTATTTATTAACACCCCACCCTTTGATTTTACTGAAATTGCCGACACCCCTGCATATTAACAACTCCTCCTGACTAAGGATTTTGAAACAGAAAAATCGAATAATTTGCTTTTAAGTTATTTTTTTTAAAATAAGAACAAATGAATACCGAAAAATAACGAATGTCCAAGTAATGCCGAAGTAAATTATTATCTCCCCCCCCCCTGATTGCATCTTTCTTCTGAAAATCCACCCAGACCCGTTTATTAACACCCCTCCCGTTTACTAAAATTTCTTGAAATATAGACTCTCCCCTGCTATTACACCCCCCCCTCTACAATTAGCTTCCGGAGAGTAAGTTATTTAGACCGTTCCGTCTTTGTAAGGACACACTATAGTGTGCATATGTTAATTTGCTATTGATGTTTTGATCTAAAAATAGTTTAGATCACGGACTTCTAGAAGTCAGTGGTTTAGATACATTCCATTTTACTTCTTTTATTATTCCATCGGCGTTTAATTACGGTCAAGGGAAAGTGAGCTATATTAATCAAAAACTTATAACAAACTCTTTTTTAAAATAGTAATCTTTTAACATGAGTTCGAACTAAATAACAGCCATCTAATCGCTACTATTTTTCTTGATAGAAATCTCTAGGTATCCCTAGAAATCTGTAGAAATCTGTAGAAATCTGTTGAAATCTGCAGAAATCTAGAAATCTATGTAAATATCTAGAAATCTCTAGAAATCTCTAGTAAATCTCTAGAAATCTCAGAAATTCCAGAAATTCCAGAAATCCCAGAAATCCAAGAAATCTCTAGAAATCTCTAGAGATCCCAAAAATCCCTGAAAATTTCACGAAATCTTTAGAAATCTATAGAAATCTATAGAAATCTCAGAAATCTATAGAAATCTCAGAAATCCCAGAAATTTCTAGAAATCACTAGGGATTTCTAGAAGTCGTAATTCATTTTTGGAGTGATTTGCCCCTCGATTTGCTATTATGTTCGATCTCAAAATGCTTTATTATGTAATATTCCACCAACTAAACGAATTAATTAGTCATAGTTTTAAGACGATTCCTAAGAAGAAAACAAAAGCCTTACCTATTTTTCTTTTACTTTCATGTTGCATATCATCTCAAAATTTATAAATGTATCCTTAATTGGGATTTATACGCTATTGATAGAAGAAATAAATTAAAGAAAATGAGTCATCGTATTTAATAAAATTAAAAAAAACAATCTAAATTGTAATCAATATTTCATCCGCGTGGACGGAATAATTCAATCATTTTTTTAACCCACTTAACTATAGATTAACAAGGATTCGAACAAAGTTGTAGATGGATTTGCGTTCATTCTCGGCGCTATATTCTATATATCTTTTTACGTTTTCCTGTTGCGATCTTCTTTTTTTTATCGGACAAGAGGAAAAGGAGATGTTTAAAAGAGATTGTAGGCTGAGACTTTTTTTGTTACTGAAATAGCATAAAAGCACTCTTGTGTAATCAGAAGAATCATTATCGACTAAAGAGTTGCTTAAATAAAGTTGTCTGAAAAGTATTGGACGTAAGATTGTTAATAAAAGAGAGTAAAGCAGTTACAGTTTGGGTGGAATTTGAGATATTCATTTCTAAACATGAAGTTGTTAATTGTATGTTTTTTGGGATTATTCATTAATCAGGCGTTAGTGCTTTCCATGTATTGTTCAACGTCGTGTGATCATGGCACCACAGGTACTCACTGCATCTCCGATTGTCACCATAAGTTCGAATATTGTTCAAAGAGTACACATTTGTTGTTTTTGTGGCAGAAATGTTTATATTGTAAAATTGCATGTACAAATTGTTGTCAGCTGCACGGTTAAAAGAGTTGAGACCGTTCAGAAATTATGAAATATATACCAGAAGGGAAGTGGAATGGTAGGCCAATAAAAGGCAATGCCTATTTTGGAGTTTTGGCGATGAGTGGAATTTTAGATTTTTTACATTTGTGAGCCGGATAAACAGGTCTAGAACAAGGTATTCTTTTCACTGGACAGAGACTTTTGGATAAGAGCCAAGATAAAGGAGAAGAACCTTTTTTTAAACTGTAAATCGCCGCCGCTTCCCGGGCATATATTTCATAATTCATAAACAGGGAACTAGTTTGTATATTTAATGAAATAAAGTGGAAAAAATAAAATGTATACAAGATTGACAAAATGTTTTTTTCTCTCTTCATATCGTATGATTTCAAATATAATCCGTGTTGGTTTTATAAGGCAGTTTTATTGAAACCTATCAAGCTTATAATTTTTGAAAAACCTTTATAGTCGGAAGGTAAGGCTCGTGGAAAATGAATAATTTTTGGAAAAAAGGGTATTTTATACGATTATGAGGAAAAATGAGGAAAAATAACAGAGACATTTTGAATGTTTTGACTGGAAGGTTTGATTTCAGCCGTTTTCAGTCTCAGCTTGGAATTTCACGGTGTCCTGTTCTGACAAGTAAAAACACGTGTAAATTAATGTACACGGTTTTTTTCGTCCCAGTCTAAATTTTGCCAACAAAAAATTAAGAGATGGACCTGAAATTATGATTCTAATTATGCTTCATTTATATAAAGTCAATTAAACAGTAGTCTAGAAATTTACAAATTTATAACCCATCTTAATTGCTATTGAGAAAGATTATGAAATTTGGTTTGTACTAGAAGTTTGAATGAAGAACAGTTAAACAGTTTTTAAATTGGCTGATAGCATATAGACCAGCAGCTCAGTGAGCTGAGTGTTAACATGACAGGTAACTATGGGGATTAATGTTTTTTGGTCATTTTAAGTATGCTGATTACGAATGTGTGCGGTAATCGGTGTGAATAGGAAGCTTTCGGCCATTATTTAGCCTTAATTAGCCTCATTTCGGTCCATTTTGGTTAATTCAGGTATTATGTGCATTTTTAAAATGCTTAATTCTAAATTCGAATTAGATAGATAAATAGGGCATGAAGAGTAGATGAAGTATGGTTTGCAATGTTTGGATATCTACTACCCAAGACAATTTAGAATGAAATTGACGAAATTGACGAAATTACGCTGAATCAGCAGTTTTTTTTTGAAACATTAAACAATAACTCCTGAACATTTGATCCAAGCATAGCAAACCATGCCATTATTTTCATCTACGTTTTATGCCCAATCCAGCTATTGAATCCGAATTTAGAATTAAACATTTTGAAAATGCACTTTATACTAGAATGGACCAAAATGATAAAAAAATTAGGCTAATTAAGGTTAATAATGGCCGAAAACTTCCTATTCACACCGATTACCGGTTATATTCGTAATTAGCATACCTGAAATAACCAAAAATATAACATAGTTACCTGTCATGTTGACACTCAGCTCACTGAGCCGCTGGTCTAAATAGTTAGTATATAAATGGTTATAAAACATATTGTTATATTTTATTGTCGATGTTGTGCACAGCTAAATAATAACCCAATATATTGAAATCTATAGATAAAAACAATTACTCGAGACAACACCATTTTTATTAATCAATTGGGAAAACACTTCATAATAAATGTAATCCTGATATTATAAAACAGTCGTAAATTTCGAGCCACGTGATATTAACCGTGCACCAAAGTTTATCCCAAGATACGACGATGTCTTTGTGAGAATTCAATGGCGTTTCCTAACCGTATGATATAATAACTATGCTGACAGCAATTCCATTTTGCGTCTTATTCCTTGTTTGATTAAATCTCTGTGAGTAAACCAGTGAAAATGATCAACGTTTATTTTTACCCTTTGAAATATAGTTACAAAGCTCTATAAGAAAAAATTATAAGGAATTATGTAATAAATAATAATAAAATGTCACCCACCCGCTTCATTTAAAAAAGAACGATAAACTCAAGTTTTTATTTTTTGCCTTAGGCATCATCGCCAAATTTTGGCTAATTAAGCCGATAGATTGGTTGAAGATAACATCATCAATATTCTGATTGGTTCATGTAGAAGGGCTTTTATCATTGTAGGTTTTAACAAAACATCAGCTTCCTGATGCTATAGTTTCAAACGAATCAAACGGATAAAATAGCAGAAATTTGGCTACAAATCCTTAAATATTGGTGGATTATTTTGAGATCTCTATTATATAAATAAATTTGTAATAGATTATACATGACGAAAATCCCGGCTTGCCAATCAAATTGTTTAGGATGTTAGAAAAGGATAAGGAAGTCACATGGAATAGAATAAAAAAATTCTTATTTGAATCTTCTAAAAAAATCAAACACTATCATTGTTTACTTCAGAAATATCCAAACCATAGCGACTGAAATTTTCAAGGCCTAAAGTGATTTATCCCCATCAAGATTTTCACTTCAAAAGAAACAAAATACAATCTCCGAAATAAAAATAGTATTGCTACCAACATAGCCTTTCTTAACATACATTCTGTGGGCCACTTTCGGACTCCCCAGTTATCTTTGATTTTCGCATTTTCCCAATAACCAATTCTGTTATGCTTAACAATTGGTCAAAATGACTAAAATTACAGCTTATAGACTTTGGAAGAGCTAGATCTTCACTCTAAAAATCTCATGTGGAGACCCTTCAAACGTGCTCGGACTTTTCTAGACCGGAAATCCAATCAAAAGACTGAAGGTTCATGCAATTTACCATGGTGTGGATATGCTGATGATCTCATACTATTCC
>JAUKPT010004625.1:0-10970 GCA_032273505.1 Nanomia bijuga
TAAATTTGAAGAATTCTCACCAAACAATGCCCTTCTGGCTAATAGAAATTGAAGATGGTGGGACAGACGTAGACAGAGTAACATAAAGGAAATGGTGTGTTTTCATTTAGAATAATATATGCACATATGTTCATCTTACTGTGGCAAGGCTAGCTGGTAAGACCTTTTTTAAAATATGAGGACCGACATGGCTATTGAGAGATGCGAGCAGTATGATAAATATAGCTACTTTTATCCAGTCAGGTAGGTGTGTGAAAGTTGTGCAGAGCGAGACAGAAGAAATATATTTGACCCAGACAAGAGCGGCAGGTATTATCAATTTAATGAATGAATGAGCATAGCTATTTTTGCTATAAAGCAGCGAACGGTCAAATATAAAACTATACATATTGATGACTTGGGAAAGGTAGTTTAACAGTGTTAGTATCTAAGCATCGCACAAATCAGGACCATATCATCATGCATTATATCATCATTGATAAGAAAATTCAAGATATTCCATCTTAACCCGCAGAAATTCCTCTCATTGCAACAAAATCAAATCCAGACATGCCAAGACACCATTTTAGACATGATTGAAATACTTGAATTTGAATGAGGCTGTACCAAGAAATTTTTCCGTGTACGACTGCACGATATTGATGTATTGATAATATAATCAAAAAATAATTCTTTAATTCTCACTTTTCTACATGCTCACCTAAAAAAATCATCACAAAAATAGAAAAATAGAAAAACTTTATTTTAAACAATTTTTAAAAAAATGTCGCAAATATTCATATAACTATAATCAAACTCGTTGTCTCCAATACTATCCAATAGTAAAAAATCTTTTCAAAAATGTACCAAAAGCTGAGTCGAAGTCTGGTTTTAATAGAAATGTAAGGTTCTCTATAATTTTACTTCACATTGTGTAATACAGGTAGTTCCGAGAAAAAATATTCTGTATATTAGAAAGTTCATCATTATAATAACTAGAATATTTATTTTGCTCGATTTCTTACGTGAAACGGAGTTGTGTAACATGAAAGCACACACATTAATCGAGTTAATTATTTATCACATCGGTTCTATAGAAGAATTGATCTGTAAGTCCACTTTTAGCAATAAATGTTGAAATTTTTTTGTAGAACTTATATAAACAAATCTCGAAAATACCCAGAACTTGACTCTATTTTCTTTTTTTAATAAAGCATGCCATGAAAAAAAAAAGAGTTGTCGTATAAGAATACAGATAATGATAAGTCAAAGAGAGAAAAAAGGGATAGAGGGCGAAAATATAGCTTTGTTTCCGGTGCACCGGCCGGGTGAGAATTTTTGGCATCATCCGGCCGCAAACAGAAATATTTTCTCTCACTCTCTTCAACAGGGAAATCGAAAGAATAGTGACAGATAGACAAAATTAAACCTTTTTCCCTACATATTTTCAAAAAAAATATTTTTGGCCCGTCTGGATTTTTTTAATTTGTCACCCGTATTTTCAATAACAACAACACTTTTCACTCACTACTACTTATTGTCTAAATTTTCACCAAAAATAATTATATACCACCGCCATACGACCAGCAAGTTTAATCAATTAGTCTTTATAAACATAAAATTAAAGCATTTAGTTTCAGAGGATCACTGCCCGTCACTTACTGCCACATCAAGTTCAAACGCGCATTTCAAAACTTAACAAAAATTATCCTCCAATCTCTGAATCATTGCTGCACGCACGCTCACATTCACTTTCTACCAGAAGATACAAACCTTTTGCGTTCAATTTCCGCAGAATCTACTTATGTAAATGTAAGATTCAAACTTCAATCAAACTCTCATAGGATCACCATCATTGATAATTTGTGATAATTGAAAAACCGGCTATAGTCCATTTCCATAGTGATCACATGGCCTGATCCCGCGATAGACATTTAAACGGAAGGCTTACGTCAGCATAAACAATACACCAATACGATACGATCTACAACTACACACTGCGCACATACAAAAACCTGCTGTGTGATATGAGAAATAGATACAACGCATCCAGAAGTATGTATTATTACACCCACTCCCTAATGACTCCCTAATCCACATTTTCCCCCAAAAAAGTGATGATTTGCGGAAGAATTTAAGAAGTTGAATTTCCGAATGATCTTTAGATGTGAGGATATGCACTTGAATTCTGATTATCACTTTCATTAACAAGTGCGCGAGGGGACAGAGAGAGAGGAGGTAAAGCTATGTGTTGGGTAAACCCTTTCTTATTGCAGGAAGGGGAAATTAGCGTTCATATTACCTGTGTGATTGAAGATGGTTTAGGGAGTTAAGAGTAATTAATTAACCTTGATTATCGTGTGTAAATCATGAATTAAAATCATCTAATTTCAAAAGGGATCGATTTAAGTCCCTTTAATCCACTCCATAATCATTTAGTTTCTGTTGATGTTTCATTCTAATAATACTTCTGCACATCCTTTTCCTGACCATCTCGAAGTTAGAGCTGGAAGACCAGTAAACATTTTGGCTAGCATACAGCCAAACAGCCAATAGGGGGAAATGAGCATAATTTGGAAAATAAGGAAGAAATAAGTAAAATACGAAACGGTGGGGGGAGAATTTTTGGTCAAAATATTAACCAGTGAATCTTTTTTTAACACAAATTTAGAAAGAAGCTTGGAAACACCATATTGGACTGAATCCAGCATTTGATAACAAAACTCTTTGATCAGAAGTTATACAATTTAACTTAACATTTAAAGTACATGATCCAGCTATGAATTACTCCGAGGGGTAAATCACTCACCAAACATCTCGCACACCATTACTGGAAATCCAATTGCTTTTCACTTAGATTTAAATAAATCCAATTGTCTCCCCAAGAATCTCGTCACCTTTTAATGTGGTGATTCGTCCCTCGCTTTACTCCTTGCAAAGTTTAATTACAGAACACTCTTTTTAAAAAGGCTCATGCTTATACAGTTGTACACCTACCAGTTCTACATCACCCGCTCAGTTCCACACCACTAACACACTATAAACACTACTATTCTAAAAGCTTCCAACGTAGGATATCAATCATTTCCACATGCAAGGTTGCACTGAAAAGTTTGCATCTGAGATTTGATGTCGATATTCAACTGCTACTGCAAGATCCAATTCCCTTTCTCTGTCCGTCATCTTGACTTATAGTCATGTTTCATAATCAAGATAATGGAGCAAGGGGAGGGTTTCGTATAAGTACCTCCTATACCATGCAATCACGAGCTATCTAACTGTGACTACTAAGGTATCGACTACACTGGGACAGTCTTGAAGATAGTCCATATACCCTCTATGATATAGATCAAAACATTGCATCATGAATATGCATTTACAGGACAAAACTAGTCTAGGTGACTAGGAAAATATGACCAGAACGGCTAAGCCAATTTGTAAATCAACTTATACAATTGAATTGAGGTTCTAAAATTCGGCGATATCCCAACGGAAGATCATGAAAATTCATTAAAAGTTCTCTGTAAGAAAAGTCATGAGTGAAATAATTTTTGAAGATACTCAGAAAGGGCCAGTTCCGCCACTGGATCTATACTCTGTTTTGCTAGTATACTTAAAGAACCAACGTGCTACAGATTTTTTGACAACGTTTTCTCGTCGTGTGTTTCAACCGACATTGAACGTCCATTACAAAGGCACCGCTAATCGACGACAGGAAAAAGGAAAGACGGCTAGTTAAAGTATAACAATGATGTCTTATTAAAGTTTCGACTGTACATCGCAAAAGCCTTTTAAATACTTTTCAAAATGGCTTCTTTTTTTACGATGGGGTTTCTCTTTATCGTTTCATGATATACACTGATAAAAACTGATTAGAATCTAATCACAATTTTGGTTGAGGAGATAGCTTGTATGTTTTGACGGATAGATGAAGATCTGCACAGACATTTTCAATAGATAGTTTTTGTGCACTGAAGGCCAGTCAAAGTATGAGAATTTGATTATGATACATACTGCTCACAGCAAGCCAGACAAAAAGATATAACATTCACTCATTTAGGCAAAAAAGGGTTAGTTGTTAGGGTTATTCAAAAATGACTTGGTGACGTCCTTTTTGAATGACTGCATTTCATTTTCACGGTATTTTTCACAAGATACCTGTTGCGTGCTCCCAGATACTATTTTTATACTTCCTTTAAAACCATATTTATAGACCAACTGTCCACAAGAGGTGATTTGCAATAAATTATTCGTCACTGTGATTTATTCGTCAGCGATCACTTCACATGTCGACATATACGTAACAGATTTAGTGTGTGATGAATATCTGTCCGCACGCTATGACAAGTTTGATTGGTTAAATACGACTCGCGTGTGTCACAAGAACAATACATCATGATATGATGAGAAATTTACATGTCTGAGATGCAGGCAAAAATAAATGTGAATTAGATTAATATGTAAACATGTGCAGACCACAAAGGTCAAAAGTATCGACGAGTGAACAAGATTTTTGTAGAAAATAGTTTTATGTAGAAATTTATTTATTTATTTATTTTATTATTTTTAGACAAATAGTTCCTAGTATTTTTCAGGCACGTAGCTGACCTATTTCATAATTTTAGCCCCAAAAATACATGGTATCATAAGATTTTATGAAGATTTTAGTTACTGGAAGCGGCCAGTTTCTTGAGAAAAATTCAATTTGAGAGAATTATTTCAAGAGTTATTTTTTTCTTAACAGACTGTTCTTGACCACCCCACCCCCTTAACATACATTTTCTGTTTCTAAAAAATGAAAAACGTTTAAAGATGACCTAGCTTTACATAACAAGACTAATAACTACAGCATGATGAATTCTACGAGTACAGCTTGAAATGCAAAAAACTACTCTTTGTTTGGTTGACTGTACCTGTACCTGTAAATTCCTCCTTCAGCACTCTGAGTGCCACGGAGTCGCATTATTTACTCTATGTTTTTCCTGTGACATGGTGACATATGGTTGACTGGTGACATGTCATTGGTTTCACTACAAACTAGAACCGCCATGTTGGTTATAGTTTGAAAAGAATCATAAATTGATTACTCGCTTGACATTGGAGGCTTTGTGGAACCCGTGAGACACAGAATAGTTTTACTAAATTAGGTTCAATTAGGGGACATCTCAAAAATTTATTTGATTTAGACTTGGCTTAAATATTACATTTTGAAGATTTTAATTGGTTAACAAAACAATTTAACTCAAATTTGAGATGCTCCCTTTACAGACTCACCTTTTCAAATAAGCTTGACTCTTAAAATACAGACTGCTATAAAAATTCATTTTTCAACCATCACTCTCAAATCTGCTTTCAATAATTTCCGACAATATATTATTAAAACATGTTTCAAAGATATGATAGTCGTATAAGAGACGTTTTCCACGACAATAGAAGTATCAGATAGGTGATAATTTATAAGTATTCTATTCTCAATGAGAATAGAGTGAATAGGTCTTCCAGCCTTCTTCATTCAATCTTCAATTTCTTCTTCACATTCATTTTTATGTAAGCCATACTAAACGTGGATCATTATTAGGTGTAAATGCAGTTGCTATCAGTTACTTAGATGCATATCTACAGCACATTCAATTATTCTTCCCTTTCTATATAATTTTTCAATCCAATTCTTCTAAAGAATTGTCTCAAAACTTTGTCTAATTTAGACTATTGATTGGTCGGATATTATATCATCAAGAATCTCATTGGCTGATTTTAACAGGTCACAATTAGATGTTTTCTTAAAGTCAAAAATGATGACATCATTTTTAAATGAACCAAACAGAATGTTGATGATGTAATATCCAACCAATCAATAGTCTTAATTAGACAAACTTTCGATACAAGCCCAAATAAGTCTACTTATGTATATACAGTGTTTCAGTTTATATATAGAAGGCCTTGACTGCTATTGATCAGATATCTGTTCTAAAAGGAACACTGACTGGCTGTTACTTGGTGAGGCCTGGAATAGAAGGTATTGAATATGAGGTGTAAAGAACAAGCATTTCTCAGTAGGTTTCGCGCATCTATTAAGCAGTTTTATGAAATACAGGGCTCCGAACACAATGGAGAAAAGAAGCAAATATGCTAGTTGGTACAAAATCCACCTGTATGGGTTAAACACAAGCATATTCTCAGGATGTCAGATGTCTGTTATCAGTGGCGGATATGGACCACTTCAAAAGCGATATTTCTCAAGCTGTGGGGAATTTTTAAAATTTTTAAAATTTTTAAAAGTGTAATCATGAATACACTAATTTTAGAGTTAAAATTTATTTTTGAGTAGGAAAATGGTAATAGAAGATGAGTGGGTCACGAAATATGAGTTTCTGGTAATTCTGATTATTCAATCAACAATTAACAAAATTAAGAAAAAAGGGGCCATTTGGCAGGGCCAACCATAAGCCTTCTTTAAGGCTAGTCATAAGTGAAATCATTTCTGAAGATACACAGATAAAGGGCTAGATCCGCCACTGATGTACCACATGCTTATGGCAAAACCTCGTGCCTGCTTTCCTACCACCATATCAACCTCTTCACTTGAATCATGAGAATTCTATTAATAACACGCTGATAACTTCTTACCCTATATGCACAACACAGTATTTATAATCTCATTCATTCTTGGTGTGTATGGAGTTTGTGGTGGGTTACACGCCTTAAGCTTCGGATTAAGAACTGTTAAAATCTCGAACGTATAGCTCTTCCTGTGCATCCAAATTAAGACATAATCTTGTTAGGAAGTATGTGATAAGAAACATTTGCTACGTCAGATAAAGTGATGTACGAACAATTGCGATTAGTGTAGTGAGAGATTACACCTTGATTAATGAGATTAGGTTTGCGCACAAAAGTGACATATCTAGATGAATGAAAGAATTAGATTATCAAAAATGTTCTACCATACAAGTCACGTATATCTGTTCTTAAGATGTATGCTGGATAATTATGAAAGAATCTTTTCCTAGTTTACAGTATCAGTTTTATGAGCTTAGAACTTATAAATAAGAGACTAAATTCTAAAAGCAGGATAAATCGCAACGCAACGCGGTATTGCATGACATGAGTTACTTGAGGAGTTTTTAATGAAAGGAGCTGATCGTTTCAATAAAGAACCATCAAGCAACTCAAGTCTTACCAGGCCCGGAGCTGGAACAAAAATATCAGGGCGGGCACTAGAAGTTCCTGAACAGGACAAAAGAATGTATTTATTGAAGAAATTTTCATACACTGACACTTAGTTTGCAGCTGGTTTTAACTTTAACTAGATGTGTGATCAACGTATACTGTCTAGACGTTTTTTGTACGAAAAATTCAGAAATATGGTCAGTATTTTCTAGACACTTTGGTTCCATACAAAATGTGAAATAAGTTAACGAAAATTATTCCATGGTGAATTATTTTCCGGGCGGGCAATATCCCAATTTTATTTGAGCCAGGATGGGCCGTCACCCCCCTCCCGGCCCACTGGGTCTGAGACTTACTTTCATTCGATTGTAGATCTGTCTTCCAACGCAAAAAATGAATATTTCTGAGCGCATGAATAGTCATAGTTACCGGGCCGGGGTGAAGTGTAAAATACCTGGGGAAATGAACTTTATACTCAAATGGGCGGTGGGAGGGAGATTTATAGGGTACATACGAGGCCAGGACGCCAAAAATATTTTCTGTAGACGCCAGACGCTCGAGAGGAAATATCTCTAGACGCCAGACGTCAGTAAATATTTTCTCTGGACGCCAAAAGTCGTATCTTTAGGCAACGTTTGGACGCTAGACTCCAAACATATAAACCTCCCCCATAAAGACAAGGAAAAATAAGAAATAAACATGGTGTGACTTACCAACGTAACTAGCATTACATTTTGTACACATGTAACCAACGTAAACAAACTTTGCTATTTCACCTCGGAAAAAAAACACTTGATGCAATCCATTTAGTGTGAGATGAATTTCCTATTCATACCTCAATGGAATGAATCGCTTCGACACTCGACCATTAATTCTTTAAAAGTGCAATCACATGGGAAAGATTAAAAAGGTTTTACGTGTTACCACCACCATTACTTTACGTGCGCGTGAAATAAATGATGCGTCAGCTAGAAATTTGTGTAAATGTGACTAATTGGGTTGTCAGCAAAACATTAAGGTTTGGGGGAGTTACATTAACTCGAATTGCTTCAATCTATTTCAAACGTTAAAGTATTTTATAAAATGCACGGTGAAATTATTTAAAGCAATTTTTACGACGCTATCTCTATAGAATTATATTAAATTTCATCCAGCGTGGTGTAACTCCCCTACAGCCTTAAGACATTCACAGTGAAAAGAGTCAAATTTGAAGAGATAATGCACGTGGGACTATAATCAACACGCGCAAAAAACTGCGCGTAATAGAAAGGAAAAATAAAGAAAATTCATGCTCAGCATCCACAAGAATCAAGATGAGAATCAAGAAATCACCTTTTATATGTAGTAGATACTTGTTTCATAAGCAGAACAATTTGCTACTGTTTTTGAACAGATAGATACAGAGAAAAAACAAGCTTTTAAAAATAATCTTCTGTCTTTTTATTTTACATGGAAATGACAAGAGGACAAGAAATTTGATGCTCAAGAAAAAATTTCAGCCGTAAAAATAGAAATAAGAATGAAGTATATCAGAAAAACCTGTTACAATTAAAAAATAATTAACTTTTGCAGAATTTTGCAGCCATGATTTACTTGTAATTCAATTAATTAATCGGTGTTGAACGCTCTTTTTAAGATATTCTTTTAACTAAAGAGAATTCGGAATTAATGATAGTAATTATTAACTAAAGTTTTCATTTAAATTCATACATTGAAGAAAAAAGAAAGTATATCAGTATATCAATTTTTCTTCTTCTTTTTTCAGTTTAATCAACTATTTGATTATTCAATTCTCGGCAAAAGAATTATTATCGAATTATAGTCATAATAAGAAAAGTTGCAATTTAACCGGGTCACCGGCAAATTGAGCCTGATATTTGAGTTACTATCAAGACAATTCGTCGGGTACTATTTTTGATTTGCCTTATGATCGCTTTGCTCGTAACAAAACGAAGTATCGCCGGTTCTTTTTCACCAAGATTTCACATTTGCGCCTATCATTATGAAAAAATCTTCTTACTGTTTATTAAAAAAAAAAATAGAAGCCCCGCCAAGAGTTACAATTTGCTACTTCCGATTAGATCAGATAAGAACAGATTAGATTAATTTAGATTAATAATGTTTTATGTTGTAACATACTAAGGGCGATTGAATTCAGTGTTCCGTGTACTTCCTCACCTTTTAAAGCTGTCTTGACAGGTTCCCTCATCAACACATTTTCAGTGCAAGGAAAAGAAATGACCCCAAAACTATAAAGGTAAACGTTAATCGGATCAAAAAGAAAAATCTGGTGCAAAGACTGTGGTTATCGATCTACATGTCTCATGTAAAAGACGGAATATGATAATAATAATAGGCTTAATGATGGCAAGACCCTAATGAGACGTTATTATAAGGCTAAGTAGACCCAGAGGAGACATCTTACCTCAAAAACTCATCCATTTTTACCCTCTTTTATCAAACATTAATGGAATGGTGGTCCATTAAGAAACAAGGAAACGAGGAAAAGGGCTAGGATTAAAAAGAAAGTAGAATGTGGTGGATTAACGGAATTGTAAAATCGCATTAATGCTTTTGTAAACCGAGGCAATGATTTTATCGTATATGTACCAGGTACACCAGAAATGCTTTATGTAGAGCCTTTTGTCATTGTAACTTTCATTAAGTAGGTTTTTTTGTAGCTTTGACCCAGAAAACTGTAAAGGTAAGGAATTAAGACTATTGATTGGTTCAAAGAACAATCATACCAAAGTTTTCAGTTTTGATAAAATTGTAACATTTTCAAATGAATCAATCAAATTCTTGATGAATGAATTTTCAACCAATCAATAATCTGAACTACACAAACTTTTGGGTAAAGCTACTTTTTGTGGGAAAACTTCGTAAATCATTTCAAAAAAAGAGATAATACATGAAATTCTAGAAACCCAAGTAAAAACTGTTTCATTGTTGAATATGCTTCGAAAAACGAGTAGCCAAACGCTCTTGATCACAGCAACAAATTACCTTGAATCATGGCGTGACTCTCTCTCTAATGTACTTTACTTTACTATTTTGTATAAGTAAACACTCATCCTTATATTTACAATATACACAATATATACATTCAAGTTGTGTCTTTTTTCTATATCCCATGTATTATTCATCATGTAAATACACATTTATTTATGAAGAAGTGTCAAAATATGCAGTCCGTGCGTGTACTTTCTAAAATATTCAATGCGACTTTGCCAAAGGCACTTTCGACTATAATGTCTAAAATATATTTATATTAACAAACCTTTTTTTTTATTTTATTTTAATTTCCTTTTTCTTTCGACAGAAAATAACGAAAATGTAAAAGTGAGTCCAATAAAGAATTCCAGTTTTTCGTTGCCTAAAGGTACCTCTATCTATTTCCCTTTTATTTTTACAGCCTCCTATTCCTTCGTTTCTTTCATTTTCTTCTCAACCCTAGTCTATCTATTTTAAATCCACTAAGCTACTTCTAATAGAATCATATAAGAGCTAACTTACTTCTCTTTCTTGTATACTACACAATAGATTCTTTAGTTGTCCAGAAAAAGCTTTCTCCCTCCTATTTCTCCCTTTCTCTATTTTCTTTACCTTATATTTGACTATCCTATCGTTTTACATAAAACCGAAAAGTAGGAATAATATCTAGAAATCATTGTATAAACATCCCTAACAGAATGATACAAAATATATCTCTCTTACTTTTGGATGCAATTTTTGAACTTCTAAATTGTTACATCATAAAAAAAGCCGCCGCATGTAAGTTTTTTTAACAAAACAAAATGAGATAGTCGCGTTGCGCATCT
>JAUKPT010004626.1:0-10970 GCA_032273505.1 Nanomia bijuga
TCCAATTATGAGTGATACCTAAAATGATACATTTTTGCTCATTATTCAACCATTTAACAAAAAACTAACATAAAATGGTTGTTTTTCAACCCCTACAGTAATACTAAACCCACTATAGGAATCTTACACCCTCAAAATTCATTAAATCAAATTTTGGGATTTTGAAATTCATCCTTTTTGGAATAATAAAAAACATGTCCATAATTGGTTTAACCAAGAAAAAACTGAAAGCTCAGCTTAAGTGTCACCGACCGTCAGAAAAAGTCTGAATGAACAGAATTTTGTGTTATAAAATCATCTTTTACAGTATAATACAACAAGGACGATTTTAAGAATAGTCTCAAACATTGGTGGTGATGGACATATCATAGCTAAAACTAGAAACTAATTTTGGTCCTTAACTTTCAAGAAAACTTTCAATCCTTCCAACCCTATAGAAATGATAGAAACATAAAAACCCTTTTTGAGACGTCATTCTACAACTTAATTCATTACCTGCATGGAACTGGAACAGAGGTGAGTGGGTGGGAGCACACTTACTAATTGACGCACAACTAGAACATGTGGTTGACCACACACTGCAGAAAATTTCAATTGTTTGTTAAAACAGGCATGATTGGGTTTCAAAATCAACTATCCCTGATGTTTTTATCACTGGTCACAAATTGTTGTATGATGTCATATATCGTCATATGTTGTCATATATCGTCATATATTGCCATGTATTGTCGGACGATTACACAAATCAGTGGTGGGCTGGGTGCATATTGCATTCACCGCCCAGTTCTGATATGAGAATGATCTTTAAGTGTTTTGATTACATAACGACTAAAACATATTCTTTAAATGTATTTTGAACATAAAAGATCTTTATTTTGTGACTTTTAATTTTTAATTGTAATTGTAATTTTCACAAAAAGAAAGGACCAATCATTTTTGTTGTTAGGAAACATCTCAATCGAAAATAAAGAAAATAATGTAAATAATTTTTACTTTTTGTACATCTTTTATTTTGACTGGAATCTTACCCATCAAGCAGTAATGCACAGTAAAGAAAGACTAACACACGTTTCCCTATTTATGAAAACACCTTTTATTATTTTGCTATTATGGGATAACTAATAAAGACAATTCAAAAAAGTCTGTCAAATATGCGCTTTTTTTTTTACAAGAATACACAAAGCAAGAAGCAAGTTTTTTTTATCTTTTCACCAATAGATTTTCGGTGCTTGTTGCACCTTGTTCACAGTGTTCACAGTGATACTATGTTACCTTTTTGCATGGGTAAGATGAATCCATTAATTGGCTGAGAACTCGCTTTTATATCCCATAAATGCCCTGTTCTTGATAAAAGCCCTTCGTAAAGCAGGGCCAATATGGATGGCCAACAGGCTTCATCTTACCCACGCAATTAACCTGTTAGCGCATAGTTTCTAGGCCATTATGGCATTTATTTTTTCTCGATTGATATTTTCCTATTTATTGGCCCTCATCTTGCGGACATAGGCCAATAAATAGAAAACAAAAATCTTGAAAAATAAATGCCATAATGCCCTTGAAACCATGTGTAAACTAGTATTTAATCTACAATAAGAAGAGAAAAAACGTTTAGGCATTCTGTGAAGGCAATTAGATAATTTCTTTACAACTTCCCCATCATTTTGACAATTGAGTGGTATATTTCATATTTTTAACGGGGCGGTGACTGTTTGCCCGAAAACCTGCCTGAATATTGATGATTTTTAGAACTGTCGTTGTTGCACACTATGGTTGAACGGCGAAGAAAAATTTAGCTTCTAGATTCCCTTAAATCGTTTTTTTAGCCATTTTGCACAAAAAAATTGATTATGCCAGATTCTTTAAGATGAAAAACATATGCCATTTTTTCAAAGTTGTCTTTCTATGTTTTATCGAGTAAAGTAACAAAACATTGTCATTAGGCAAAACTTAATCTTCTTTTTATACGAGACTTAGCTGGATATGATTATATAATGAAACAGAATGATTCTGATCTTTTTCTATTTTAAGATGTTAACAATAAAATTTTACGTCATACATTTGATGTTGAAAGAAGAGTAAGTGAGCGGTGAATACAAATATGCGTCCAGGACACACTCTGGAATGCTGTTTACAAAAAATTCCAATTTGTGTTTTCTTTTATATGGTTCATATTAACTTTAATTTTTCAGAAAATATATACTTTAAGGTACATTTTATGGTTGAGTGTCAAGATAATGGCTCTGTTTAGGACAAAAAGGGGGAAATTGGTCATAGCTCAGTGAGTTAAGTGTCAACATGACATGTGACTATGGGATCCAATGTTTTTTTGGTCATTTTAGGTATGCTGATTAGGAATATAACCGGTGATCGGTGTGAGTAGGAAGCTTTCGGCCATTCTTGGCCTAATTTTTGTCCATTTTGATCCATTTTGGTATAAAGTGTGCTTTCAAAATGTTTAATTCTTAATTCGGATTAGATAGCTGGATTGTTGTTCATTGAGGGTTGATGAAAAAATGGTATGATTTGCCATCAAATGATCAGGAGTTATTAGTATTTAAAGTTTCAAAAAAACAGCTGATTAAGCGTAATTTCAACAATTTCAAACTCAATTATCTCGGAAAGTAGAAATCCAAACATAGCAAATCATACCATTTTTGTCATCTATTTTTCATGCCCAATCCAGCTATCTACCTTGAATTTAGAATTGAACATTTTGAAACTGGAATGGACCAAAATGAACCAAATTAAGGTTAATAATGACCGACAGCTTCCTATTTACACCGAGTACAGGTTATATTCGTAACCAGCATACCTCAGATGACCAAAAAACATTGGACCCCATAGTTACCTGTCATGTTGACACTCAGCTCACTGGTCCAAGAATAAGGGAATAAAAACTGATGCACCCTTCAGGGACTGTCTGTCTAGAAATTTGCTGTTTTATTGGTTCAAAGTTACATCATCAAGAATCTGATTGGTTTATATCAACAAAAGATCAAATGATGACATTTTGAAGTGAACCAATCAAAATCTTGATGATATAATTTTCAACCAACCAAATGGCAAATTTACCTTTGATTTGTAGACAAACTTTCAGAAAGATTCATGCCATTTGTCAATATAAATATATTCTCTACTCTTCTTAAATTGAACATTGTTCTGTTATATATACATAAATGTACAAATGTCTCCTCGAAAACCACTCCAATGCAATGCAATGCAATGCAATGCAATGCAATGCAAGATTGTCAACCAATGACGCAGCGTTTCTTTGGAACGTTAAAGCAAAATTTGTGACATTTTCTCTTCACGCAAAAGGTCTTGCATTTTTTCTTGATGTCAGTCTTGCATGATGTTGGGAAATCAACGGCTCTTCGTGGAAATCTGTGCCGTCGACCTGATTGCACTGTTGTCAACAGCAACAGGGATATCGTTATGAGTATCAGTGATATGTGACTCATCACTTCATAATATGTTTTCATTGGTTCGTATGTTTGTTTACACTCTGAAAACAAATATAAATAGATTAAATAAACAAACGCAATCAAACACTTAAGACATACATTTATAAATTGATTTGACCCCAAAAATATCTTTTGCCATGACGGATGCTACTCTGAAAAAATAAACACATCAGTATTTTGGTATCGTTTTAATTTTAGAAAACTATTTCAGTTAAATATCAGACTCTACTATTATGCCGTTTGATTGGTTTAAAGTTACATCATCAAGAATCTTATTGGTTTGTTTAAAAATATTTTCATCATTTTTAGTATCAACAAAAGATCAAATGATGATATTTTGAAGTGAACCAATCAAAATCTTCATGACATAATTTTTAACCAATCAAATGGCAAATTTACCAATAATTTGTAGATATTTCAACCTTAACAATTACTTTCCATTCATTCGAAAAAATCCCCTTTGTTTCATTCCTTGTTTTCCTCTCCAGATAAATCTGTAAAAGAATTTAAGGCTTACAAATTACACTCTTTTATTTTATATGAAACCGGTTTATAAGGGATTGTCTGCAAATTATCGGTAAATTTGTCATTCCATTGGTTGAAAATTATTTCATGAAGATTTTGATTGGTTCACTTCAAAATGTCGTCATTTGATCTTTTGTTGATACTAAAAATGATGAAAATATTTTTTAACAAACCAATCAGATTCTTGAAAATGTAACTTTGAACCAATCAAACGGCAAAGATATTTGATGATGTAACTTTGAACCAATCAAACAGCAAATTTTACCACAATTTGTAGACAATCCCTTAGAAAACAGGGCTACAAGTGCCTAAAAAATAAGAAACTTGTAATGTAGGGCTAAATACAATATCTTATTAGAAACTTTTTAAGAAACTAACCCTAAAAATATGTTAAAATTTAGAATTTATTAAAAAAAAAGATTATTTTGTCACATTGCTTATCTCCCACTATCTTAGGAAACTGCAAAGAAACTGTTAGCCCTATGATCATTGAAATTTTAAGAAACTTTTTGCCTATGATCATTGAAATTTTAAGAAACTTTTAGCCCTCTTTCAATAAGTTTCTCATAGAAAAATGTTTGATTTTTTTTAACTAAAAAATAAGGAAATAAGACATGTATTGAGAAGTAGGAACTGAACTTACCTTTGAAACATGTTTGCAAGTTTAGCACTTCTCATTTCGTAAATAGTGGTTGGATTATGTTCCAGTTGGGTTTTTAATTTCGCACATAATGACTCGTGTATTGACCATTAAGTGCCTCTGAGAGACAAAGAGATGTCGTCCATTTCACATCATTTATACGTATCGTAATAAAACCACATTAATTATTTATATTGTAAGCTTCAATGGAGATTAAACAAGTTGCTTTTCTCTTGTGGTTTTACATAAAAACACACACACACAACTAAAAACGGTGGTACCTCAAAGATATATATATATATACCTTTCGGTATGAAAGTTATTTGGATATCAAGTCGAGTTACATCAACAATAACATCTTTTTATAGTTCTGCTTTATATTGAGTGCATGTTTCAAATGCTTGATGTTGTAGTACTGACAGGTGAAGTGTTTTCCTGTTATTTGTGACGTCATATTTCTATTTTGCTTGGTTATTTTTTTTAGACAATTCTATTTTTCTTATCAAATAGATATTTGTGTTTTAATCGGTGTTGTCTCTTGAGTTATTTATGGGATTGTGTACAAATTATGGTAAAATTTGCCGTTTGATTGGTTCAAAGTTACATCATCAAGAATCTGATTGTTTTGTTAAAAAGTATTTTCATCGTTTTTAGTATCAACAAAATATCAAATGATGACATTTTGAAGTGAACCAATCAAAATCTTCATGACGTAATTTTCAACCAATCAAATGGCAAATTTACCGATAATTTGCAGACAAACAACTCAACTCAATGTTTAGGCAAATTATTAAACCGTTCAATCGGTTGTAAATTTCTTCAAGAATCTGATTTGTTTATCAAAAAATATTTTATTATTTTTAGCTTTAACAAAATATCAAATGATGACATTTTGAATTGAACCAGTTAAATTCTTGATGATGTAACTTCCAACCACTTAAACAGCTTACTGATAATATTCTAGACAAACCCAACGGTTCTTATTTCTCCCCCCCCCCTCCCCCACCATTTCGCTATTTTGCCTTATTTCTTCCCTGTTTTGGGGTGCGAAAGAATAGAAATCTCTTTATTTCTTCCCTATTTTCCTAATTATGGCGCTGTTGGCCAAAATATTTACCGTTGGACAAACTCTTAAACTTTTTCAAGTTAATTGTCTGGTTTAGACAAACAAAACATGTTTGTCAATTTTGCTATTTTGAGTTGTATGTCATGAAGCTTGGTTTACTCATGTTTGATTGGAAATTTCACAAGGATTAAAATCTCATTTATTTTCTTATATTTTGTACATTATATATAAGGTTTAATTTAAAGTCGTTCTTAGCCCATTTCAAGATAAGAAAAACTACCGAGATTTGTCAGAATTTGTCAGCACTTGCAGAATTTTCCTGGGAATCCTATGCAACCCCTTTGGTTCTTGGGGCCCTTGGGTATTCAAAATTGTTGAAGAATCTACACTTCCATGATTATATCAAAAGTCTGTTTTGTATTTTCTTTTACATTTTTCATATTCATATAGCGGGAGGTATTCCAGGGTAGGCGATGTTAAAAATATGCCCATTCTATTGTTGTTTAATTTTAGAAGCGTGTTCTACCATTCTGCTTATTCTTTTTCCAAATTCCGCTTCCACACGGTAACTCTCATTCCGTATTCCCCACTTAAAATTGCTTCTATTCCGTATTCTGCCAAGAAATAAGTCTCCATTCAGCAGGGGTGTATATTATGTACAAATTAGTAAAGAACAACCTTACATTTCAAATATATACCTTGATTTTTATGATTTGTTCTTCTCGGAAGGTTAACCCTTCAAAAAGTTCGCTACTCGGAAGGTTTACATAATATACACCCCTGCCACCCAGCTATTCCACCAACAGGAACACCTCCCTCCTTATAATCATTCAATACTCTTCTATGGGTCAATTTTGTAAGTTCGACACCCCACAAGTTCGACACAATAAAGTTCCTAACTCTAGCCTTTAACTATAAACCTTTAACCCAATAAACAATAAACCTTAAACCCTTAAACTCTAATCCAATAAACCCCTTAACCCCCCCTCCCCCTCCTAAACCATTCTCTCAACCCTAGTGCTAGGGGTGTCGGACTTGTGAGGTGACCCCTCTTCTTCTTGGACCTATCTACTTTTTCTCCTTCCAAGAGTCCAATAATAGTGTTTATGACTTTATTCTTATTCTTTTTGTTCTTATAGTATACTTTTTTTTATCTATTATATCTCTTTTAAAGAATTTCATTATTACTATTGAAGAGTCACAAATCCATTTCTTAACATTTCTTTTACAAAGTTTCTATGTTTTTGTAAAAATGTAAATGTAAACCTATAAGTAATGGAAAACACCTGGAATGGACGTGACTGCTCCATGGCCACACTGTGAATTATTTATTATTGGTAAAAGACACTAGCATAAATAAATTATCTTAAAACGAAAATGAAAACCAATTCATGGTTTTGTTTTTCTATTTCGCTCTCTTTTCTTTTTTCTTTCTTATATATCATATCTCTTATAAACGTTTATTCGTTGTTATTATTATGGTGATGATGTACTTGTTAATATATTAAAGATATTATATATATGAAGTGTTACCTCCAGATATGTAATATAAATTAGTAAAAAGTAGTCTTCATACTCTCTTTCTTCCATTCGACATTGTATGTGTTCTTTGGTTATATTTCTTATGATATTTTCTTTTCTTGTAACAATTTTTTAGGGGGGTTTATAGTTAAGATAGCAGAATATTTACATAGTGATAATGTGCTGAGTGGTCTAAAAGCCCCAGCCCAACCTAAAACTGATATTTCCTTTTCTCCTCTTCCAAACTGCCCCCTCACGAAGGTTAAATCCTCACCAAGGGTATTAGTCTTAGTACTGGGTGTTCTGACAAAATTTTGGAACTTTAGAACCCCCTTGCCTTTTCAAAAATGTTGTGTTAGTATTTTATCAATGATTGGCAAGGGTATATATTTTGGCCAAGACTCCGAATTTTTTCCCCATACCATTTCCCAATTTCTACCCTGTTTTAGGGTCTGAAACAATAGAAAAACAGTAGAAAACACTTATTTCTTCCCTGTTGAATGAGATGGGGCGCTTTTGGACAAAATATTATCCTGTGATGATTGGACTGTCTAACCAACACCCCCTGTTTTAAAAGAACAGTGAAATGAACGAAGTGACGCAGTGTGAAAAATACCCCCACGCCTGGAATTGTCCACTGCGGTGTACGGGTGGGTCATTTTGTCCAAAATTAACCGTGCATGAAAAGATTTGACGTTACTGTTGCACTGAGACTATTGATTGGTTGAAGATTACATCATCAAAATTGTGATTGGTACAAATAATACAAGTTAGGGGTCATCTCAAATCTTTGGCTAATTTAGACTATTGGTTGGTTGAATATTAAATCATCAAAATTGTGATTGGTACAAATAATACAAGTTAGGGATCATCTCGAATCTTTGGCTATTTTAGACGATTGATTGGTTGAATATTACATCATGAAGATTGATTGGTACAAATAATACAAGTTAGGGGTCATCTCAAATCTTTGGCTAATTTAGACTATTGGTTCGTTGAATATTCATCATGACGATTCTGATTGGTATAAATAATACAAGTTAGGGATCATCTCGAAACTTTGTCTAATTTAGACTATTGATTGGTTGAATGTGACATCATGAAGGTTTTGATTCATTTACAAAACAATTTCACAGAAATTTTCAGTTTAATTAAAAGTTCAAATTGTGACATTTTGAAATGAACCAATCAGATTCTTAATGACATAACTTCCAACCAATTAATAGTCTTAAATTAGACAAACTTTTGAGATGATCACTTATCTTGTTTTCGTATGTTTTTGTGTTGTTTGTATGGCACTGTTGTTGTTGTTGGTTGCACCATGTTAAGATATAAAGTTTCATTAACAGGATTTGATATATTGTTTTGCTAGTTTCACATTTCATTCTTGTTTGCGATGTAAAAGAATTGTGGAAACATGAACTTGTAGCCCCAATTTTCTTTTGCATATAATTAAATAGTTTATTGAAATGGATAGATCAGTCAATAGCTGATTTTTACAACTTTAGCCAATAAAACTGAATATTGGCTTTGTAAAATGCAACGGTAAATATTTTGGCCAAAAGTTCTTATTTCTTCCACCCACCATTTTGCTATTTTGCTTTATTTCTTCCCTGTTTTAGGGTGCGATACAATAGAAATCGCTTCATTTCTTCCCTATGTATAAAAAGAGGTACAATATTTTAGTTATGTTGAATGAAATATGTTATTTATTTATTTTTATTATGTTGTTGCACTTAAAACAGGAAATCATTGGAAATGTAATATTCTCTGCACATTCCTTAGTTTCTACTCATAACTAAGCTTTGACAAGAGAATGGACAATTTTCAGATGTCTAAATACCTTCGCCGTGGTTGAAGAAAATTTTGAATTTCTGAGCTCTAAAATGCTCTAGAATGAAGGGTTTTGAGAATAATACTCCCCCATCGCTCCACTTTCCGCAAAAATATTTTTCACTCGATATTTCTGCATGAGAAATAAAGTTTGCAATGGCTCATAAGACTATGTACCCACAATTATATACTTTATTTTTATTTATTTATTTAATCTCTTGTTTTATTATATACATTGCAAGTTTCCCAAATCATTATTTCATATTATTTCATATTTACATATTCTTATTCCTAATCCTCCTGTTATTGAGATCTTTATTTTTGTTTTATTTTAGTATTTGTTTTTAAATGCTTCTTGTTTTTTGGTTTCTCTTTTACCTGCGTGATCATGTAAATGTTTATGTTGTGTTTGTTTTGTTGTATAACCTTGTTTCATGGTTAGTTTGTTGTTCTTTTGATTTGTAAACATGGTGTAGAGTTGAGTGTTGTAGGGTGGATTCAAAAGAAATGTGGTAATACTTTATTGATTTTTATCATACAATTTGCAGCTTAATTTCTAATAGCAAACTTTCTTAGAAAAAACTAGTAATAACCTTTTAATATGTCTATTAAAAGAGGTTAAAAGTATATACACTATCTATAATTGTTTGTGTACAGTCATTGCCTGGATATGCAAAATCATAACGTTTGCTATTATCTATAATCAAATTTCATGATTTTGGCGAACAGAATAGAATAGAAATTCCAAAGTTACATTGTGCATGACGAAAAAGATCAAAAATTAAAAGCTCATACAATATAATATAATATATACCACATTTAAAATAGAAAAGGAAAAGGAAAAACAACAGAGAAACGAACTGACATCTCCACACAATTCTTTTTGCGAATGAAAGTCCGACAGACAGATTCCTATTCCTCTTAATGGTAGCTATTTTTTACATCTGAAATTTATATGCCAGGAATAACATAGAGATGGTAATAAACTATGGACTTCATTCCATATCCAGTGGTATCCATATCCGTCAAAAATAGATTGAAATAGAAATAATCTTGACAAAGAGCTGGTAGGCTAAAAGTAATGAGCTGAGGTCACTCGGTCCACTTTACATTTACCAGTTTTTAGACAGTATTGTAAAATTACAAAATACAAATTGAATTTTTTAGTGATTTTAGGGAATTTCGCCGTTCCAACAAGAAGAATTTTCAGTCATTTGCCGGCCCATAGAAATTTTCTGCCCTGGCCTAAGAATCTTGTGCATGTTTTTTTCTACTATTTTTGACAATTAAAATTAGATATTCGCCGATCATACATAGAAATAGTTGAAACTCTGCATTTCCAAATTAATGGTATCTTTAAGTATTTTTAAGAATTTTTAGTCGTTTAAGATTACATTAGGTTTGTCAAATCAGTTTACCATGGGGTTTTAATTTGGGCGAATTTTGCCGTTCCAAAAAGAAGAATTTTCAGTCATTCTCTGGCCCATAGAAATTCATGTTGAGGGCGATTAAGGGACGAATAAATTTTTCATCCACGGGACCATAAAAAACGGTTCACTTGATAGTACAAGTTAGCAGTCAAATGTTAAAGTAGGACTCTGGAGTCCAGACTAAGATGGTAAGTGGAAAGCATTTTGTTAAAATTAATAACCGGCGGGTTTGAAATAAAAGAGGTTCGGGGAGGGTGTGTAAATGACAAACTAGTTCTGGAATAAACGGAGTTCGGGTAGGGGTGTAAATGACAAACTGGGTCTGGAATAAACAGAGTTCGAGGAGGGGTGTGAATGACAAACTGGGTCTTGAATAAACAGAGTTCGGGGAGGGGGTGTAAATGACAAACTGGGTCTGGAATAAACGGAGTTCGAGGCGGGGGGTGAATGACAAACTGGGTCTGGAATAAACGGGGTTCGGAGAGGGGGTG
>JAUKPT010004628.1:0-10969 GCA_032273505.1 Nanomia bijuga
AACTGCTGAATGTCAATCAGAAATAACTGCAGTGGTATAAATGGAATCTAAAGGAATATTAATACACCCAGCTCATACACCAATCCAGAAGCATATGACTCAAATGCTTGGAAAAGTTCCCTTTCAGCCGAAGCTATGTAAAACGCGTAGCTTAGATATAGCTGTGTATTAACCATGACATAACTAAAATAACCAACAGACGGAGCTGGTTTCATAAGGACTCGAGGGCGAGTCCTAATAAGAAAGGACAACTGCAGCCAGCACAGTAGATCAGATATATACAAGGTTGTAAAGCATATATATATATATATATAAGAAGAAAAGTATCCTAGGCATTAGCAATATAGCCACAGGATTGCTGATGACAATTTCTCCCCATCCCCTTCCCCCATTTGCTGAATGGTGCCACATAGCAATAAATCGAGTCTACGCTTACTGTTATCTTACTGAGCATTTTTGTCCCATTAAACATTAAGTTTCTTATCGTCTACTAAACTATACTGAGAAGATGAGAAAATATCTACCAACTCACCACAAAATGGCCAATATCTATTTTGTATTGGTATGATGGATCCAACATTTCATTTACTCTAAAGAGAGAAAAAGAAAATTAAATTCTGATTTAATATAGAGCAATATATAGAGGGATATATCACTACTGGAAAGGTACATATATGTGGAGCTGTACATAATAAATTATAAACCCCTTGGCCAAAATCATAGTACCATAGTACCATAATACTAAAATACCTGTAACAATTATTTTTGCTTGGAGATTCAGCATCTGACAACAAGATCTGACAGTCATCCAAGGTAGTAACAAGGACGGATGGAAGTTAACATTTTTCAAAAATCCAGAAAATGTCAACCTTTTGACTTTTAAAATCAAAAAGATGTTATTCAGAAAACGTACCCTTAAAACAATGCATTGTATTTTAATACTGGCCCCCATGGTAATGCATGGTAATGCAACCATCATACCAACCATATGTTTTTTCTTTGGCACACAAACTTATTTCAAACATCCAACAGGATTAGATGTAAATATTAACAAAACCATGGATACCTTACTATCTCTTGACTAATAAATATCTAAGAAGAAAAATGAAAAATAAACCGAAGAATATCCAGAACTATTCAACTTACTCTTGCCATGCTAATATAGAGCATCCAGTCACCCACATCAATCCAACTAATATGATCTTGGGGAGGTAAAATGAAACAAATTTTCGTTCAGCCTATAAAATGATGAAGAAAACAAAACTGAAAAATCAAAATAATGATAATTTTGATTGGATTACTTAACAAAGAAACTTTCGAATCAGAGGAACATCCATAATTGCTGCTAGAATCGTTTTTGTAGCAGGCACGTGAGCTCGAAGTTCTCTTTACTGTTCATCATTCAATTGCTCTGTGTGTCGTCTTACTAATTTTTACTCATTAAGTAAGTATATATTTATAAAGAAGAGATTATGAGCAATTTATTTATGTGGTTCATAATTCATTACAATTTTTATTTTTGCTGTTTTAAGCTTAAACTTTTCTAGTATTTTTGACAAATAGTTACGATTCATAGCAAAATGGCCGCCATCATTCGAAGACATAAACATAATTTTTGTTTACTACTGGCGGTTAATGCTTCTAATCTTAACTCACATTATGCATGTTTTATTACTACATTGATGTATTTATTGAACTACAGAAAAAAAACATCGTACCTTGTGGTGATCATCCTATTTTCTTTTTTTAGGAATGGCTTCTATTCTCGAAAAAGTGATTCAAGAACTGTGTTTTATTTGCGGAGATCGACACAAGGGAACTGTATACAGTGTTGAGAAGTTTAATGCTATGTTCGAAGTTGCGTATGGTTATGAATTACCTGTTTTACCTGGTATTACACCGATACATTTTTGTAACACTTGCTATATAACTATTAAGAGATATGAAAAGAAAGTGATTGATGGTGTTTACTTCGAACGTTCAAAGTTCCCAGTGACGTGGACTGCCCATTCTGCTATCTTGCTCTATGAGAAAGCATCTAGTGCTGGTCGAAAAAAAAAGAAACAGGCTCCTAAGGGGCGACCCAAGTCAATTGGTGTTTGGACCCCTTCAACTATACCTACTGCAGAATCGCACAATTTCCTTTTTGTCTCAACACTAAATTTATCGAAACTTCGAGTGTTGAATCCCAATCAGTTTGAAATGTGCATTTGTGTCATTTGTCAAAAAGTGATTGATAAACCACTAAGGTTTAAAGAATGCGAACATGGCTGTTGTCAGCCATGTTTCGTAAACAAGTTCATACGAACACCCATCGATGAAACTCTATGTCCTTGTTGTGGTGTCAGAAGTGTTGTCGCAAGTACAACTTTGTTATTGTCGGTTGTGAAAACGCTGCAGACTGAGTGTCCTAAAGGTTGTCGTAACAAATTAATCTTCTCAGAGTATGAGAGTCATGTCCAATACTGTAATCCAACCAACCATGATGAGAATATGAGAATTACACGTGAAACTATTAGTGGTTTAATGAAATCATCTGATTCCAAATATGTGGAGCTGAAAGGTTCTGGCAAGGTATGTTATTTATTAGGCATTAATTCATTTATTTATTTTTTAATATGTTTTGCTCTTGTTGTTCTTGTTTTGGACATTATTGATCAGAGAAAAAGTCAACTAGAGTCAACTCAGTAATGTTGCTGCATCACTATGCACTTGGCTTCCTTGGCTTCACTGGCTTCTGGATGACCAAGGAGTCAGATATGACTAAAGGACATTAAAGCTCTCATTCTACCTCAATGTATATACAGTGATGATTTTTGGCAACACTGGTCTGTTTCTGTGACTTCAATTTAAAAACTTATATTTAAGTATTAATATGGTTTCTTTAATATTAAGTTTTTTTTCTTTTCAGCTTTAATGGTGATTTTGTGTTGTTAGGTTTGTATTGAGGCAGGTGGTAGATAAAAGATAAATTTAGTTAAATTATCCGCATGCATTCTTATCATTGCAGCTTATCTTGTCATATAAATAAACATTAGATTGTGAATTTATAGATTTATAATTAATTTTTAACAGCCATTGCTGATTGCTAAACGTACGAAGAGTCAAGTTGATGTATCTGTTGCATGTAGTTCAACGATACGAAAACACGCCAAGGAAGTTGAGTACTTCATAGGTATTGGGTCTCAGTTTAGTGAAAAAACTCTAAAAATTATGAAAGAAAAGCTGTTTCGACGTATGCCGAAAACTGATCGTCAAGATATTCTTGAAAAATTAAAGTTATTGAAACCAATGAATGCTGAAGATGGTCTAGCTATGTTGGCTGATTTGAGTATAACATGGTACACTTATCGTTCTTGGGGAAGGTTAGTTATTTTGTTTATTTCATATCCTGATATGTCTTTTCAAAGCCACCTCCCTGTAAAATTACACAGACCTCATTATATGTCATCTACATATTAGCATTAGAGGTGCTGTGTGAGGTCTGTTCCTGTTTTATGATCGCAGCTGTATTGAATTTTTTTTTATTTTTTAGGTGGATGCGTAAGTTTGGTTTCAAATGTCCTTCTGAAAAAAATATGCGAGAGACTATGGTTGATTGGCTTAGTGATCAAACAATTGAAGTTGAAATGACACCATTCCAACATTACACCAAGAAGAAGGCAGTGGTTATGGTATCAGCACCAATGGGATATGTCCAAAATTTGCAAGATTTTGTGTTTTGCTATTTGGACATGTTAGACAGGTTGGTTTTCATTTTATTTACTCGTGTTGCAGCATTTTTTTTTTGATTTCAACAACCATCCATTCAATTCTGTATATTTACAAATCTTTCCTTTTTAGGTAAATGCCAAATACTAAATGCTATATATATATTGATAAGAGTTTTTCTCTTTTAGTGAAGACCTTATTGTGCATCATCCCTTTTTAAATGGTGAGATCCATATAAAATTTGGAGGTGATCATGGCCTTGGAAGCTACAAGCAGTCCTTGCAAATTTGCAATGTATCAGCACCCAATAGTGTTAAAAATACGGTGGTGATCAACATGTTTGAAGCGAAAGACAACAAATCTAATTTGAAAACCGCTCTCCTTCAGTACAGAGAACAAATTCATGCATTGCAGGAAAGCTTTTGGAAGTAAGTTTTGAATTTCACATGTTTTGTAATCAGGTTACCTAGGAAATGTTTCCTTTCATTTTCTGCCCAATTTGTGTCAATTAGATTGTTTCAATCTGATAAACTTCTTTATTTTTACTGATTTTAGAGGGAGAAAGGTTCGCGTTTTCATGTTTGGTGACATGGCTCTTCTCTATGAAATGTATGGTTTGTCAGGAGCTAGTGGTAAGTTTTTGAAGTGGTTGCATTATGTGACATCTACATATATATATATACTCAAAAGTGACCCCTATTAGCCATGTGTTTTTTGTTTATGACTCAAATCAGGACATGACTTATCCTTTTTAGGTCGACATAATTGTATATGGTGTCATACAAAATCTGAAGATTTGGCGAAAGCACCAGGCAACCGTCCCACATGTAAATCAAGGACTCTAGATTCATTGAAAGAGAGTATTGAACGTTTTCATACAGTATTTGGAAGTAATTTGAAGCATGCCAAGGAGAATTTTAATGTCATTGACGAATTCTATTTTAATATTCCTCTGGATCAAGTAAGTCATGTTTCCAGTTCAATGCATCAGGATTTTGTTACTTTTTCTTTTATTAAAATTCCACATTATTAACTGATTGATTTTAAGGTTTCCTAACTGCTTTATGTCTTATTGTCGTGTTTTGTCAGGATTGTCAGGTTATATTGGATCAGTACAGTCTGGACAGCAGGCATCCTGTGTGAAAATATAAAATGTTAATTTTGGTATGCTTCTGAAATTCCTTATAGGTTGTTATTCCTGGATTGCACATAACACTGGGTGTTTACTTGAAGTTTTTTAACTTATTTGAGCTCAAGTGTAAGCGATTAGACTACATGATCAATCATTTTCTGAATGGTAATTATTAATAATTAATTAAGGTGTTATTTCATTGTAATAATTCTAGGTAGCTTTAGGGAAAATATTATGTAATTGTTTTTTGTAGTTTTTTGTAAATAATTGTGTGATTTGTTCCTTCTATTAATGCCTTAATGTGTTTTTAGGTACTGAAGATGATTACGCATTTGATAGAGTTGTATCTCTAAAACGTTACATTGCCAATTTGGAGGAATGTATGCTGTCGTGCACTGATGCATATAATTGGCAGATGATAGAATTACTTGACGATGAAGAAGATGAGCGTGAGCGTTTATCCAATCAATTTATCGCCCATCGGGATCAAGTAAATGCCCAGATACAATTAAAAGTAAGATGATTTGTTTCCTTATATCACAATTTTTGGATATTGTGTAACAGACTTAAGTTCCTTACTTCCATAGACAATATAAAAAAACATACAGTCATTGGGTAATAATTTTTCCTTTTTTTATCTGTTAGATACAAGAATGTGATCAATTGATCAAAGATCACAACATGGAGTTGGTTGGACCAACATTGGTGTCAATCGAGGATTTTTTAAAGAGGAAGAGGGCGCAAAGACAGTCATACCATAGCTATTCGTTTACTGGCAACCATTGTCATGTATTGCTGAAGGTAAGGATTCATTTTTAAAACTTTTTACTAATGCGTCTATACCTGTCCGTTGAATGGGCTGTATGCAGGTTTTGATTTCCTTTTTCTTTTTTAGGAGAAAAATATTGGAGAATTAGTCGAGTTACCGGTGAAAATTGTTGAAAGTTGTTGTCCTGAAAATATCGACTTGATGACGACTGCAATTACTCTACAGGATTCATTTAAGGAGTTGTTTACGCTGTTTTCAACTTGCCATGCATTGTATGATTCACGTGATTATGTAGATCCTGTATTGTTAGGTGAGATGTTACTTATGTAACATAATGTAATATTTTGGCCAAAATTCCTGTTTTAGGGCCCGAAACAATATAAATCAGTAGAAATCACTTATTTCTTCCTTGTTTCAATGATTTTGTTGGATTTATCTATCCCCACACACACACACACACACACACACACTGGATTGTTTTGAGCTTTCGAAAATGCCTGCTAGATTATATCATGCTTTTGTCTCCCATGCTTTTGTAGATTCATCTGTGACAAGTTTGATGGTATTTTGGCGGAAGACCTTTCCGGAGGAGACTGTTACCCCAAAAATGCACCTATTAGAGACTCATGCTGTCGATTTCATCAAGAAGTGGAAAGTTGGATTTGGGTTTTATGGTGAACAGGGTGTGTTTCCACTTTTATTATTAATATAATTTTCATATGGAAGTAGGTTTTCATTTTTTGTGCCAGGTTTTTGAAAATAGAAATACAGAAATTGATTGATTTTTTTATTTTATAGGTGGTGAAAGTATTCATAAAGAATTTCATAAATTGTCTAATGCACATTCTGGTATGAAGAGTAATCCTGTTGGGCGTGTGAGATCTATCATAAATAAGCACCATCTACGTGTATCCCCGAAAGGGAGGAAAATAGTTCCTGAGATAAAAAAACGCAAATTTCATGAACAGTGAACTTGATTTTTTCATTTGTAATAGTTTTTTGATTCACATTTTATAGAAAGAAATATGTTATGACAATTTAATTATGGCTTATTTATGATGAAATTACCCATCTGTTCTTTTATCGCATAGCATGCTTTTTCATACTTGGCAATTTGCAACCCTGTCAATATTTTGGCATTGCCTTAAATTATGCATTAAGTGATGAATTGATAATATAATTTTTGTCATTTTGACTGAATTTGACAAAATTCAAAGATTTTTTTGACAACTTTTAGTATGATGGTACTCCAGTGGTAGGCTTTTTTTGTTGGAAGAATTTATAGTACTCGTATATGTCTGGCTTTTTATTACCGCTCCCTCCCCTCTCTGATAAACCTATTATTGAATTATGATAATATATTTGACTTGAATTTGCTCATGGAACTGGCTTAATTATAGTCTTTGCTGGCATCTTACTTTATGGTGATAAACCTACTATTGATTAATATGGATAATAAATTTGACTTGAATTTGCTCATGGAACTGGCTTAATTATGGTACTTGCTGGCAGCTTACTTTATAGTGATAAACCTTTTATTGATTAACATGGATAATACATTTGACTTGAATTTGCTCATGGAACTGGCTTTATTATGGTACTTGATGGCAGCCTAATTTATTATGGTGAAAATGAAAAGGTTGTGGTGGAATGGAATACTTGCAGAAACACAATCATCACCAAAGATCAAATTATTTGGTGCTTTGTTGTTGTTTGTGACTCAAGAAACCACTGTTTTCTGTTTTCCTTCTATGTACTATGGTTCAAGAAATCTTTCTCTCCGTGAGTTGGCAATGAGTGAGCTATTTAGAGCCTCTCTTGTTGTACCAACTTTCATATTAATTTATTTCTTAATACGCAGAGTGATTTGTTTTCTTCTTTGTTTACATAATTACGCGTAGCGTACTATGTCATACGTAATGTGGTACGGGAAAATGTTGTTTTGGTTGAAAACTTTGCCAACTTAAGCAAGTTTTATTTGGAGAAAAAAAAATAGTAATGACTTCTAGTTTTTTCCATTCGACGTAAAATATCTTCTTCTTTTCTGTTAAAAACGTTTTTTCGTAAGAAAAATTTATTTTCATGTATAAAATTGGATTTATGTTTTGTCCGGCGATTTAGCATAAATTTGTTGTTCTGTGGCTGTAACTTCGTTATTTTTTATCTGGAGAAGATTGGAAAGCCAAGTATTTATCGTTAAAGGGTTATAGAACATAAAAAATATTACTTTGGATAACCTTCTTGCCTAAAATGTTTGAATTTATGCCTTGGAAGATAAGCCACTTCATTATAATCGATCTCCATTTCTTTCCCGTTCCGCGGGTAGATGACAGAATGTTTGTCATGTCGAACGCGCATGCGCAAACTAAGATCCGAGTCCGAGACAGCCGTGTGAAATGATCATAAGGTCAACAATAAAAGCTATTCAAATAACATCTAAATGTATTAAATCAAATTATCTTCTTTATGTACTGATTAATATTTAACTGCTAATACATAATAAAAATTATAGAGACAGACATTTTATATAAGATTTCATAAAAAGTATAATTAACACACAAACTATCATTTTATTTAAAAACTTATTACCAATGTTACTTTTACAATTAAATGAATTTTACAACAAACCTTGTTAATTATAACAAAAACAACGATAGAGAGATGATAGCACTTACTTGTCTGATACCGTGGAATGCACACAGCCAAAACATGAGAAGAGAAGAGAAGAAGGACACTTGGAATATAGCGTCAAACAGTCCAGGAACCCAACTTTGTACAAGAAATATTAGAGGGAATAATGGATCTAGAAAATTCATTAAAATGTTTGTTTCAATATCAATAGACTAAAACAGAAGAGCATAAAGTATGCATCTTTCAGACAAAATCTAAGTCTATACTTAAGAAATTGTTTCCAAATTTGAATTTCAAGTTGTATTCATTTCAAGGTAGAAGACTTATTTATTATATAAATTTTCAATACAGACAAATTTGCTGTTTCATTGCTTGAAAAATGTGTCATCTTCAATTTGATAAGTCAGCTTAAACTGTCACCATTTTTTAATATTTTGTTAGAACTCAAAATATAAGTGAACCAATGAGAATCTACATGTAATTTTATCCAATTGAATGGCAAATTTGCCTAGTTTTAAGACGATTACTAATGAGTAGTCAAATATTGTTTTTTCTTCAAATTTGCCAGATTGATGTAGAGAAAAACTTGGTTTAATTATTGAGAATAGCCTAATATTGTTCAGTTAGGATTTAAACTAACACAGCAGAGTTGCAACAGTTGTTAGTTGAAAGAATGTAAAAGTACACCAACACAAACATGTAGGTTTCAACAGATCATTGCATCTACATTTAGATCACAAATGTATAAAATACGAAAACCTGATGACATGACTAGCAGAAGAAATACCAAAATGTAGAATATTCCACATTTTTGTTTGATAATATGAAATGAATCACATGAAACTACTTACTGTTGTACAATAAGAGTAATGGAAGCAATGCACTCATCCATCGCTGTTCAATACACCAGTCACGAACAGGAAACTTACGCAGACTGTGTGTAAACAAGCACTAAAAATTGAAATGAAATTGATCAGTTGTCTTTGGAATTATCAAGAGCGAAAGGCAATTGCTGTTGCCATTGCTAACAGGGTTTTTATTGCAGACAGCTAAAATTACATGCTGCTATGATATTTCATAACATAGTAGAAAAATATTGCTGTAGAGAAAAGATCTTAATTATGAAGACTTAAAGAATTAAATAAGAATTAACACTCATTATAAGATGATAAAATTTGAGAATAGAAATGCGTGAGACTGTGTCCCTTAATACCAAATCAAAAACAAAAAGGAAGATAAGTCATAGTGTTACACTAATGAATTATACTTACAGTAACAGTAAAAGATAGAACCAGGAATACAAATCGAAACCAGATTTGAATTTGTGTAAATTGATCTTCATAGTATTTGAACTAGAAGAAAAAAAATGTTGTGTAAACTAAATCATAAACTTAAATCACTTAATCAACAAACTGGTAATTAGACTAATCAAAATGATTGGGTAGTCTTTCACATCCAAAGACTTATGACTCCATCTATATTTTTACCATGTGAAGAAGCAAATTACATAAAGTAATAATGAGAACTTTTTTAAAGCGGAAAGTCTTACCGTGAAAAATACATTCCTAATCCCAATACCATGAGGTAGAGCAAGATCATACATTGTCAAATTCACAAGGTAAGATGGGTACGCCAACCAACCAAGATGAAATATGACCAGGGGTTCACATGACTGGAAAAAATATAACTATCATTTAATACAGATAAAAGGAGTTTAAACCGTTTTGAGCATAGATTAGAGCTATAGTTAATTTAAGAAGATTGGAGTCATATTACATTTGGAGAACTGAGGCAGATTTCTGACAATCATATAGATATAAAATTACGTAGAACTATCTTTTTTCTCTATTTTATCTTTTTGGCTATGTTATGAAATATACCCTCTCCCTTTTTAGATAGTTAACTACTTTTTTTCTATCTTATTTCATTCGAGCCAAATTCACTATAATCATATTTTTTTTAGAAAAGTTTTCTATTTTCCTACAGGTTTATATTTGTTGTATATATCTTTGCAAGACCATTTTATAATTTTGATTTTAATTGTTTGATACATTTTAATGAAATGAATTTTTTCCTTTTTTTAAATGTTTGTCACACAATATTGTCTACTAAATGGTTTTCCTCTACTCTAGGATTTTTTTAAATTTTGTTGTACTGAAACTGTCAGCCTGGCTCAACTTAAGGTTAGTGGCCTTAAAGACTTTAAGAACTGTTAAATTGCGTGAATGCAAGGGACTCTGCTTTCTACCTTTTTTCCTTTTCTTTTTGCTGTTTTTCCTTTTCAAGACTATGAAAATGAAAGTAAATTATCATCTCTCGATAACATAATTCAGACGATTTATAACGATAAAATATTTTTAAAGTAAGATTTAATCGTTATCAGCTTTAAAATACAAACAATATGCACGTTCAGTCATGTTCGGGCATGAATATGATGTGAAAATCATAATCTGCATCTTCTTCATATCGTATTTAACCATCTCACAAATGATACACCATGATACAAGCCATTCTTATGATATTCTAATTGGAAAAAAAGAGTGAAAATGGCATATTTTTTCTTCATTTTGGTCTTGTTTGGACCTCAGAACTCAAACCAGACGAGATAACTTTGCCAAAATTGGAGAAAAGGTACTTCAGATGTTCTAGAAGCAGGGGTTGACAAATCTCTGTCAGAAGTGTACGTTCACGTACATCAAAGTAAATTATTGTGTACGTCATAAATC
>JAUKPT010004629.1:0-10968 GCA_032273505.1 Nanomia bijuga
GTACTGATTTAGTTTGTTTATGTCAACTTCATTTTGATATATTCTTTCATCAGATTCGTCAAATCTGTCTCCCATTTTTCTTTGATTCGTTTTAATAGTTTTTTATGCATGTCTTCAGTTTGCAAAACGTTTATTTTGTATTCTGTTACTTTCTCATTTAGACTTTTTTTAGTTCATCTTCGCTATTGCTTTTTACATTTAGTTCCTCAACTTTGCTTACAAGTTCTTTCTTTAATTTTTCTTCATTCTCGATGGATTTTTTTAATTCTTCTTCTTTGGTTTGTAGGTTTTCTTTTAGTTCTTTAGCGTAGCTTAATAAATTTTTTTTATTTAGTTCATCTATCTTCTTTTCGTTTGCCTTCGGTAGAGTTTCAGTTTGATTACCCCCCATTTTGTTGCTAGCTACAATAAAATATGCTTGGGTAAAAACAGAACCAAAAAAATTATTTAAAGTGTTTGCTTTATCTTCGTCATTTTGCGTCCTTTCACCATCTGGTTTCAGCAATATATGGATTGGTTGATTTGTTTTTAATCTAGATTTTGCATATAAAATAAGAAATAAAATAAAAAAATATTTTCAGTTTTTTTTTTAATGATGCTGTGATTTCGAGCTCAAAATCTCTTCTCAACTTTCTAGTCAAATTTCTAAGCTTATTTCTACAGCTTACATAGACTTTTCGAAAAAAGTTTGTTTGTGTAGAAATGTAGTTCTTCCATACTCTGGCTTTGGCGTTTTTGAGATGTAATGCCTCGGATGACATGTAAATATTCCTATTCTTGCCTGATCTTTTGATGACTGGAGAATTCTTTTTAATCTTCAACAAAAGAATGTCAATGAAATTTTCATACGCACTATCAAAAGGAAGATGCAGCTCCTTATCCCAATCAATTTCTTTCATTTCTTTTCTAACGGTACAATAATCTGTCTTCCAAACGCAAGATAAACACGAATGATCATATCTTTTTTGCTTATACTGAAGGATGTCAAAAGTCAATACAAGGTGTTCACTCTCACCAAGAGGTGAATGATGAGTCAAATCTCGAACCATTCCCTCTTCGGACGTAAGGATTAAGATATTTGCTTTTTCCTTCTGTCTAATTCTAGTTGGTTCTCGTACATGTTGATGCAAAAAGCAGTCTTGGACAGCTTCAATGAACAGTTCTAAATGCTTCATACTTTCTGGGCAGTCTATTTGTTTATAATTAAAGTCGCCCGTAATAATCAAATAGTTGTGACAGTAATCTTTGTGTATCAAATCGATAACCTTTAGTACTCACCATTAAGGCCCCTTGATTGTCATCGCTTGGACTTCTGTAAATACAGCCGCAGAGTAATTTCTGATTTTTTTGTACCAGAATTTCAACCCAACAATGATCATTAAATCTGTCGACATTGATGTAAATTTGATTCTCTTCTAAGTAGGTTTTCGTATATATTGCCACACCACATACTCCCGATTTCCCTAAATTTTCTTCATCTGGGTTAAAATTCAATATTACATTATAGTCTTTGATTTCTAGCAAAGATTTAAGAGATCGGATTATTTTGTTTTTTCCGAATTATTTCTGTTATCATCAATATGTCAGGTTTATTGTTTATTGTTGCAGTCCTTGTGAATTTGGTTGGACCAGCGTTTTGGTTTTCTACCTCTAGGTTGATAACCATCGCATCGCATCTGTGTTGGCTCGCTGACTATGACTTTTATTCAGAAATCTGGTCTTTTTGATTTAACTTAATGGCATGCCTAATAAGAGAAATAAGGGTAGCATTTAAGGCATAGTAGAGTAATAGAAGATGGAAGTAATAAGCATTTTCTTTTGTTTTTGTTTTTTATTTTCTCTTTCTATATATTATACCTAGAATTTCATAATTGGACTAACACTATGCACATACACTACACACATACACTACACACATACACTATACACATACACTATACACATAACTGTATCCTTATCCCTCTTGCTTTGTTCTTGAGTGTGAAAAATGATCCTCTTATTCCTCTCATTCCTCTCATTCCTGTTTGTTTTTAAAGGGAAATTTGACTTTTTAAGTTGTCAAAATTGTAATATGTGTAAAATGTTTTCTTTTGGTTATCTCTGTATAAGGTGTTAAGAGTAAAATATTTATTGTTTTACAAGGAAAAGGGTAATATTAGTTATCATGTGACAGGATTCCATTTCAGTTTAGTTACCTTCTTCATTTTATTTTATGACTTTCTGTATCATAAATCACGATAAACGACAGAAAACTAAAGGCAAATTTAGATCATCAAGATGAGTCCAGAGCCAAACAAGCACTGACTGATTATTATTATAATGTTGAAGACATCAAAGTTCGATAACCCTACTATGAAATCGATCCTTATTTTGCATCACTTCTCATGGATTGTTATGGTCTCCATTGTAACTATACATCCAGTATAAAAAGAAGTTCTCTCTATCATTGTAAGAAATGTAGTGCTAGCACTAATGAAGATTTAATGAAGTATTTCAATCTGATTTTTTTTTGCATTTATGGTTTATTGATTATAGCTCTAGGCAATAATTGTCGATTAAAATATATGATTGAACCGAGTCGAGTACAATTAACTAATAATTTGGACAAGTTATTTTTGAAACTTTGAAACAAGTCCAAATTATTCCCTTATTGTACAGGAGTTATACTGTTGGATTATCTGTTAATCTCCCTTTTACTAAACTACACTTCCTCACAGAATAGATAATTGCAAACAACAAACATTTTTTCTAATTGAATTGATGCATTCGATTTGAAAATTCGATAGTGAAGTCATTAAAGAGCAGGCGATTTTTTTTAAAGAGAACTTTAGCTTTTTTTATCATTTTTTGTCTCTTAACCAATTGTTTATTCATTCCATGAAATCATCTGATGAAAAAAATCTTTTCGTTTTAGACGCTATTGCTTAGTTTGAGTTTGGGTTTTGATCTTAGTTGTTCTGTTTTTGTTTTTGTTATTGTTTTAGTGAACTTGAACACTGGAGTGATATCAATAATGACATCACAATCATACAATTTAGAAAATAATTGTACTTTTGTGATGTCACAATCATACAATTAAGAAAATAATTGTACATTTGTGATGTCACAATCATACAATTTAGAAAGTAATTGTACGTTTGTGACGTTACCGTCATCCAATTTAGACAATAAATAATGTTTGACGTAGGTTGGTTATTTTTGAGCTGAATTCCCTGGCTGAAATTTAAGATTTCACCTAAATTTTCATAAATTCACCAGGAATATCTATGATATGAGCATAAATTACTGTTATATTTATAGTATTATTAGTATTATTCCACGGCTGTAAATTTGATTCCCTGACCTAGAAAATTTATAGTTGAACCACTACATAGTGTCATGTAGTTGTGTTCCAGAAAAAGCAGAACTTAACTACTAGAGACAACAGGAGACAGCAATGACCATGTATTTTAGTTACAATAACAAACAATAACAAACAGAACTAACTAATGACAACTGGTTCGATGACCCACGTTGTAGTGAATGAAGCCTCTAAAGCCCAGTGCTCTACTAGTGAGTACTTCTTGACCTCATTGGACATAGGCCACCTTAGTTAACTAAATCCTTAAATATTATTTTGATGCACATACTTATCTTGACTAAGAGTTACTGGGTTTTTTATGTGCATACATAAAAAAGTAACATATCTCCTATCAGCTCACCCACACATTTCTACACAATGACATATTTTTTTGGCTCTTCACAGTAAGTCTGTTTGAATTTCTTCCATTTTTTTATTTGCTCAATTTTTGAAAAGATTAAAGACATTTTAAAAACCATCTCAAATTTTATGTTTGCTGTTACATCTACATCTATTATTATTCATTGTTTGATGATTCTTGTGTTTATTTTAGGTTACTATATACAGTTACACCTGTAGAATATGATGTATTCCTTGGTTATCCGTTAATACTGATATCAACTCATTATCTGTCTATTGATATATATCTACACCTCAGAAGATTCATAACAGTGGCGACGAGGATGCAAAATTCAAATGGACAGAAATACACCAAAGGGAATTTGACACCACTTACTTACTTTGATCCAGATAAAACCACATGGATTTTTGTAGATGCAGCACAACAAGGTCTTGGTTCCATCCTTGCCCAAGGGCCAGCCATCAACAACACAAATGTCATCGCACTTGCCAGTCTCACCACAACTCCAGATACCCCCAAATAGATCTCGAGGCTATGGCTGTAGACTTTGGTCTAAGGAGGTTTTGAGAATACTGTATCGGGGCAAAAGTAGTAAAAGTGGTCACTGATCATCGTCCACTAAAAGCAATATTTGCTAATACACGTTTAGGATCAATCCATATAGACAGAACTTAACTACGTCATCAAGACATAGACTATGAAATAATATGGAGAGCAGGAAAATTAAACCCTAGCGATAAGCAGACACTCTATGAAAGCAACAAAGCAACACCTAAGTGAAGCTAAGGAAGATGCAAAAATGCTTTATTTTCTACGCAATAATGATTATGTAATGAAGGAAATAACTACTGAAATGATAAGAAAAGAAACACTCAATGCCTCTTTATTACAACAAGTGTTTGACCATGTTAGGTCTGGAAAAAAGCCATCTCAACCTGAACTTCACCACTATCAAAATATCTTTACTGAACTTTCGATATCTGAGACAGGCTTTGACAGCATCGTATAGTACTGCCACAATCTCTTGTCGAACGAGCAATTACCAAAGCCCACAATATGGGCCACTTTGGATGTGCTGGATTAAAACGGCAACTACAAGCTCACTTCCATTTTCCATATCTGGATACACTCGTTGAACAGGAAGTAAAACTCTGTCACTACTGCAATTTATTTACTAATAAAACTATAAAAGAGCCACTTACACCTGTCCATGTTCCACCAAGTGCATGGGAATATATTAGCATAGACTTCTTTGGTCCCCTTCCACATGGAGAACATGTCTTAGTTGTTCAAGATTTATGTACAAAATACCCTGTTGCTTTCTTAATGGAAAAGAATACTAATGCAAAAACTACATTGAAGGCAATGGATGAAATATTTACCAATTTTGGAAGACCCCTCCGATATAGATCAGATAATGGTCCTCCATTTAACTCGCACAAATTCACCTCATACATGAAAAACTTAGGCATCCAGTGTGACCCATCGTATCCATACAGACCACAAGCTAATCCAGTAGAAACGTGGATGAAACCATTAGGCAAATGTCTAAAGATTGCTAACTACAAAATACTAATAAAGGAAGGGCAATAAGTGATCTACTAATGGCATACCGCTCAACTCCCCACACTGCGACAGGTTTATCCCCCGGGAAAATGCTATTCAGACACGGTTACAGAGGTGCATTCCCCACCAGAACCACTTGCAATGAGGAAGACTTTAAACATGCGGTGATCAAGATGAAAAATAACAAACAAAATAGATGCAAAGAAATAAATGCATCAGACAAAAGAAAACCTCACAAATTGGACAATGGGTACAAATTAAATCCACAAATATCCAAAAGAAAAAGAAGGCATGTTGATGATATCAAACAATACATCTCCAGCAATCAGATCAATGTTAAAACCACATCGAGAGGAGAAGCAACTTTCCAAATGCTAGGAAATAATCAATCTGAGGAGTTGGAGAACAGAGACTATGTTAATCCAGATTTAATTGAGAACCATGTTACTGAACAAGTACAAAGACCGCAACGTGCTAGAAAAAGTACTTATGACACTAACGTTAGTGCACCCTAGTTGGACACCAAAAACGTATATATTGTCTTAAAAAAGTAACCCACTTGCTCTCAATTATGTATATATGGTATTTTGTATTCAAATTAAACCTTTGGGAAAGTACTCAGTGTTATAAGACGAGTTTTAAATCCATATTTTTTTTCTTTTGACGAAAAAACAAGATGAAGTCGACATTTCTAAAATTGTACTTTAGTTGGACATGTCCAACTAGGGTACACTTAGTTTACGTAATTTAATTTTTGATAAAAAGAGCAAGATAAATTAACAAAATATGTTCTGAAAAAATCATCTAGTAATAAAAAATCCCAAACGAATATGCAACGGAGACAAAAAAGTGAATAAAAGTGTAAAATTAGATAAAATAGAAAATTAGACTCATCTTTATCAAGTTATAGTCTATAGTCTACTGCTATAATGCACCAAGGCACGCCGAACCACGCCGACTGATAACAAATTTCACCGTCCAAAACAAATCAATTGAAAAAATGTTTGAAATATTCGGGACATCTAGTATCCAACGGACACTTTAAAGTCTATTTTGGCTCCATTAACCCAAAAATTTGCAAAAAATGACAAGATTTTGATAAAACATTGCCAAGATATCCAATGGAATATGTCCCATTCCCCGTGATAATTTCAAAATATTTCGGACACTTTTGGCGTCCGGCGGTCACTGTATATTTTCATAAAGCACCACCAAAAACTTTACAAAAAATGATCAGATTTGAACGAAAGTTTGTCAAGATAATGAGTATGCAATAATTCATGCCCTATTGTCCTTTTTAATCTTTTTGGACACTTTCCGGACACCAATTTGCTACGTATTGCTGATATTAGTAAACGCTGTTCTTTAGCTCTCCGTCAATATTCTTGAATTGCTTTAGTAAGATCTTGACTGATTCTTTTTCCTTTTGTTTTGATTACTCTCCCTATTTCTTTTTTTTTTGATTGGCTTTTTTTAACTGCCTTGCGTAAATTTTCATAGGTAACCAACGCGAGAATTTCTAAGATCTTTTGCTATTTCAAATGAATTTGCGCATTTACATAACTAATGACTCCCACAAGATATCTAGTGAACTTTACAAAACATCCCTATTCCAAGTTTGGAATGTATGGAATGAAAATAATCATCGTATTTTATTTTTATTATGTTTCTTCTAACAAAAACTACATTGCTTTTTAACCACATTTTACCACACACCTTGTAAAACGGGTTCTATTCTTTTAAGTGTACTCTAGTTGGATATTGCACATAAAGGCTATGAAATATTGGCGTTTTTTGAATTTTTATCCTTTTTAGCTGTCGCAAGATTACATATAGCGTAAACAGTAATCACATAAGTATTATAATGAAAAGTTATTAAAAATCTAAAAGGAACCCCTTTTATGATAAAAATCATTTGACGAATACTTTTACACAAAATATTACTGACATTATAATTTTTACGTACTATGGGGTGGGATATATCCGTAAAAGACACAAAAGATCATGAATGCCCGTAATAGATGCCCGTAACTTGCATTGGGATGTCCAAATAGAGTACACTATGTCCAACTAGGGCACAAAACGTTATAAATCTTGTTTTTTTTTTATTTTACTTGTGTATCGTATAACAACAATAACCATATCAGAAATGTTGTTTATCGAAAATAATTCATCCGCGATAACATATTAACTAACTCGCCTTGACGGCTCGTTATCTCGCATGAATTATTTTCTATAATCAACATTTCATCGTTGGTTATTTGTATAATATCTGATATTTGCCGTTTAATTAGTTTCGCCTGTTCAAGAGCTCCCACGGCATCGTTTTCGAATAATTCAATAAATACATCCAAAATACATCCAAAATCCAAAAAATGCAAAAAAGAAAAACAAAATAAAAAAAATAAAAATAAATGAAAAACAAAACAAAACAAAATCCAACAAAATCCAATAAAATTCAAAAATCAAAAAAATCAAAAATCCTGTACGCCTTTTTTTCAAGTTATTTAATCCTCGGGTTTGGCGATGGAGAAAATTTTAAAAATTCGTTCGTCTAAAACGATGCTTTAAGCATGATTTTTTTAAGCAATGGAATTAAACGGTCAACAACTATAAGATACAAAGAAAAAAAGAGTCTCGACATTTTAAAGCCTAAAAAATTATTATTGGGGGGAGTATTATTGGGGGCAGGGGGGCAATCGCGTCTACCTTCCCCTGCCCCCCGGCAAAGACACTTCTGCACTGAATACATTTCATATCAACCCTTGATAATGATGCAATTTTCAACGAATGAAACCATAGTTATTATATCACATGGTTAAGAAACGCCATTGGATTATGATGCAGACATCGTCTTATCTTCTTGAAATGAACATCTGTGCACGGTTAGAAACACGTGACTTGAGATAAAACAGAATTACATTTATAATGACGTGTTTACCAAATTGGTAAATAAAAATGGTATTGTTTCGAGTTAATCATTTTTATTAATAGATTTCAATACATGGTGTGATTATTTCATCGTACACAACGTTTACAACAACAGATAACAAAATGTTTCCTAACCATAAGAAGTACTAACTATGATGAAACTTACTGACAATTTCTTTTTGCACGCTGCTTTTTTATTTTAGCCGAAAGCGATTTAAAGTTGGCTCATTAATCGACTTTGTTACAACGTCGTGTCAATTACGTGAAATATCTACTACCTCCCTCCGCCGGGAAAACGTCAACTTTCATTTTGCTTACGTGACCTCCAGCTTTATTCGACGTTTATATTTAGATTTTAAAAACAACACGCGTGCAAATAGAATAGTTTGATTAGTCTTGACTGGTTTGTCGATGGTATATTCAGCATGAAATATTTTGAAATTCCGAGAAAAAATCGTAGTTAGACAAAAAAAGGTTTTTAGTCGAGAATGGAAAATTTTCAATTTTCAATAATATTAACGTCAATTGACGTGGCTTTTTAACAAAGTCAATTTAAGAGCCATTCCTTGCATAAGTCCTTTTGAGTCTTTTATATGAGGCCATCAAAATATTCAGACCAATTTCTGGGAAAATCGGAAATCAGAAGTACACGTACTTGAATTGATACCTGTGCCGATTTTCATCTTGATCCATTTTGGGATGCCTGGGGTCATTTCGGGGGTCGTTTACCCATTTTCCCATTGTTTTCGAGTTTTGGGGTCATTATTTTCGAAATCCTCGAATTTGAATTAGTACCTGTACCGATTTTCAACTTAATCTGACAACTTTGATTTTTGGGTGCCTGGGGTCAATTTGGGGGTCATTAGCCCATTTTCCTATTGTTTTCAAGCTTAAAGACCATCATTTTTAGATTCTTCATACCAAATTTAGTCTCTCTATCAATTTTCATCCTTATCTGATGACTTTGCATTTTTTCATTATTTCAGGGTAAGTGACCAATTTTTGGGGGCCTGGTGATGACCTAAATAGTAATTCATTTCTTTTTCCATTGTTCTAACCCATGGGGTGGAGCAGCGTTTAGGAGGGGAGTAAGTTTCATGCCACAAAAAAGTGATCCAGATGCAGTAAAATCACACTACTACTGAAAAAGTTCTCTTTTGGAAAATTTATTGTATCCACGCCCATAATACAAATAACACTTACAATTCACGTCCATTGCCAGATGTTTTGTATCCGCCGAATGGTGCTTGAGTTCCAAAGTTATCATAAGTGTTGACCCTGAAATGAAAGTTAAGTCAAGAGTTAGTTATTCTCAAAAGTATTGGTACCTGGCACATATTCATCAATTGTAATCTTAATATTTGATATTTTTTCAAAATTCTTTTTTTACCTGTAATTTTTGTCGCATTGACTCAAAATTTCAAAGCTCGATAAGTAACATCCAACAATATATCTGGCCAAGTTTGATGACAATTGCTCAAAAAGACACGTTTATGGGCACTCAAAGTAAGCCACACTTTAGCCTACATTACCCTCATATACATATGGTTTGCTTACATTCCATATAATTCATTAACGCAACGATAAAACTAGGATAACACGCTCCTATACAATAATCATGAATAGTTTACTTCTGATCTAGCAATTTTCTTTTGTTTTTTAGTAAGATAGAAATAATCTGCTCTCTTTTTGATATGCCATTGGTACGTCTTTCGTCACAATGATTATATTTGCCCTTGTAAAGTGCGTCTATTATTTCGTATTTTCGTGATGAACGACGAATCAGGGATAATGTGAGTTTTAACGAACGTATTACTTTTATGTTGGAAACACTGCAGAATTATAAGCATTATATGCATTGGAATGATTAATATTGGATAAACAAAGACTTAGGCCATCATAAACTGTTCAAAAACGTGCAGTTCTAATAATTTTCTAATAAGAAACGGAATCACACGAATTTCGAGAAGAATATTGTACAAGATAAACTTTATAATTTGAGCTAAATCAATTAATGAGTGCTAGCGATCAACGAGTTTATACATTTTAAATGTTAATGAGTTCTATGAAATGTAAACAAACCATGTTTGTAGGGGGTAATGAAGGCTAAAATATGGCTTACTTCGGGTGCCCGTAAATACGCGTCTTTTTGCAGAAATTTTATCAAACTTTGCCAGATCTATTGTCAGATGTTACGCAACGAACTGTGAAATTTTGATGTCAATGCGACAAAAATTACAGAAAATGTTTTTTTTTATTTTCATTTTTCAGATGGAAGAATGAGTTCTATATTTTTTTTTCCTTACCAAATTAGATACGGCGTCCTTGACGTCTACAAGGTAACAAAAACCTTTTGAAAAAATATTAAATATTAAGATTGATGAATATGTGCCAGGTGCCAATACTTTTGAGACAAACTTAAGTAGGCTTATTTGTTACGAAAGCGAAGATCATCTGATAGCATGAACACCATTACTCTAAGTTTACGAACAACCATCAAAAACCAGTTATCCAGTTTTTTAAGGGTCTTTCTACATAGTAAGTCCTAACCGACTTTTGAGTACATCCTTTCCTCACTATTCCTCACTTTCCTCCTATTTATCTTATAATTATATTTGTTCATTTCATTAGCTTAATGTTGTAAAAAAAAAATTGTATTCTTTTTTGTATTATCACAGACTACTAGAACTAAAGGACGTTCAACTCGATAATTATTGAATTATCGTAGGCCAGTTTTTTATCGTGTTTTTTCTTTATAACTTATTATCTC
>JAUKPT010004630.1:0-10968 GCA_032273505.1 Nanomia bijuga
AATACTTTCCCCACATCAAATATTTGAAGTGTAAAATTTGTCTCTTACATATCTACTTGGTGCATGGTAAAGATAACATTATTCCTATCTATATTCAATTATTTTTCAATTGATTTGAAGGATGAAAAATATCTTGTAGGACTAAAAAAATAAAAATATCCGCACGCGCGCATCACTTTGAGAAAAGAAAAGGACCAGAAAATTTATTTTTTTTGTCTGGCCTAATTTTTGCCGTTTTTAGTCCAGAAGTTAATCATGCCTCCTGGATCCGTTTCCAGCCGTCGTTCAAAAATGCTGAAAATGAGCGACCTTCTTGCTACAACCGAAAATTATGAACGCTATTTGTAATTATAATTAACATTTTTACACTTATTTCGTACAAAAAATCTCGGACAAATATTTGCCAAGATTTTCGGACATTCGGACGAAAATTTCTGACAAAATGATTTTTGCATATACACTTCGGACGTTTGTGAAAATTTTTTTTCTTCTCTTTTTTGAGCTAGTTTGAGCTTTAAGGCAATTAATGTGCTTATATTGAAAAGGATTTTTTTATTTTGTGAGTTTTGTTACAAATTTTTACCGTCTCTTACCATTCATTTTCATCCCTGAATTCTGTCGTATCAAACGATCAAAGACAAGATCCCCCCATTTGCTTGACATAGTTCAACGAATGAGATGATTTAGCTATTTAGATTTAGTATATTACCCCAAAACCATTTCTACCAAGTAAGTACGAAGATTTTAATCCATTTTTTTTAGTTTGTCCCAGCCCCGAAGCCAGAGCGTTTTTGTTGGGATGGTTGACGAGCGTAGCGAAGCGAGTTTCCAGCAGCTGGGGGGTCTGGGGGTGGCGCTGTAAGCCCCCCAAGGGGGGTTTTGATAATTGGCTCTTATAAACCCTTAAAATGGCTTGTTTTTGCCATACTTCACCGTCCAATAAACAAGGATAGTATGCACTATTATGTCAAATACTTCTTACCTAATGTTTTTACCATGTTCATAAAAGACCGGAAATTTTCAAAATTTTATTTGAATTCACTTAACAGAAAGGGGAAAACCACTTAAAACCTAATCTTTTGAAATTTGAGGGACCTAACAGGACATTGGAGGTTATAACAGAATATGAAGAAACAAAGTATAAGCAAGAGAATAACATTATGAAATATTTTTAAAAACTAGATAAAAAATTACTTCATAAAAATTAAGAAAGTATCGTGTGTCTTAGAAATGCAACCTTCTCGGTTTCAATCTCCAATGCGCCAGGAATTCTTGAAAAGTTATCGACATCAATGTTTTCTTTTCAAAATATAAGTATGTTAGCTCTGACTCCCTTTTGGTTGTCATTGATCGTCTCTGTGGCACATCAATTTCAGAGAGAGCAGAGAACAAACTCTCAACCCGGGCCGAAGCAAAACCAGCGGTCGTTGCAATGCGGTATAGAATTGTGAGTATGGGTGCAGTGTCATTATGAGTTTTCATCATGAAACTGCATAGCTTGTTCAAGTCATACTTCTTCCGCGGATTAGATTAAGGAATTTCTCCTGACTCTCATTCCCAATGATGCGTTTAAATATCTGACATTCCACATCAAAATCTACGTTTGTCAAGTTTTTGTTAAGGAAGATTGTACTGGCTGCTGGAATTGATAGACAGTATTCATAAAAGTATGTGAAAAACGGTTGATGGATACACAAATTCTAGGGAGGCGGATGGAGGCTGATTCCACCCCTCGCCACCCCTTGGCCTCGTTACTGATGTAATATGATTGAATGAGCAACAGATTCACGTTTACTTATAGAAAAAAACATTTTGTATGCACCAATCAATCCACAGAACAGAATGTTGTTGTTCATAAGGGATAGAACAAATTTTCATAATTAAATTTGTCATTTCATTGGCTGAAAATACCATCCTTGAGAAACTACAACTATATTAATCTTTTTTTATTATTATTTATTTGTTCAAAGTTGGTTTTACAAAGCTAATTTTTCAAAAGAATAAAAATAAAATGCTTATTCATACCAACTATGAAATACAAAAAATAAGAAAACTAAAAAATACTTAAATGTGTAAAAAGTTAACAATATTTAACATAAGATAATTATAGTTAAATAAACAAAACATTTCATTGTTTGAATTGAGCTGTGGAACCAAAAGAAACTTACCAAACAGTAAAATTTAGTAGTTTACATCATCAAATTAACCCAAGACCAGCGATGTATGTTTTAAAATTTTTATTCATTTTAGTTTTACTGTGGAACATCCACACTAAAGTGCAGTAACCAAAATGGGAGGAAATAAATGAGTGCATAATGTTCTTTCTCTGATTCAAAATCATGAAGTTGCTCACTCTTTTTTTGCTTGCTTTTGTGCATAAATCTGGAATGTGTTGGTTAAAAGTTAATTCATTATCAAAATTAATAACCAGAAGTGGCATTTGAAGAGTTTTTAATTTCAAAACCATCCACTTTTAAGGAATGTTTCAAATTTATTTCACTGAGGACCAAATAAAACTTATCTGAATTTGCCTTAAATCCATTATTTTTGATTCACTTCATTAGCAAAGCGGCTTCGTTTTCGAATTGGTTTAGAACACAAGAAATTTCAGGAGCGAAAGATATTGTACAGATTTGGTCCTAAGACAGATCCCTGGGTAACACTTGTTAGAATTCTAGGCCAAGTAAGGTAACTATGTATTAGTTTCAATGAGAGGAGAATAAAACCATAAGCATGCAAGTTTGCTATCAAAAAACCATGAACAAGACAGTCTTTGAAAGGTCAGTTAAAAGTATACCACTTTTTCCTGACTTGTCAAGAGACCTTTAATTTTTGAGTGGTCATTCCTCTCCTAAAACCACATAGAAAAATGGAGTTTATCAGACATATTGGCATTAATTTGAGAGAACACGAGTCATTCAAATATCTTGGACATAGAGGATAAGATACTGACCGGGCGATAATTTCTTATTTTATTTTTGTTGTATTTTTTGAAGATGGGCGAAATATCTGCGTACTTGTAGTTATCTGGAAAAATACCCCCTTCGATGTTTAATTTTTTCTTTTGTTTAGACTAAAGAGCCCATATTGATCTTTGATCACTCTTGTAGGAATAGATTCTATCTTTTGTTGGAAAGGTCACATATTTTTTTAAAGACTGTGTCTAAAGTAGTCTAAAATCCTGTATTTTGAGGGTAAATTTCTTTGATCTTCAATACTGATTGATGATTTCATACTTCCTGATGATTTTTGGGATGATATAATTTTTGCTATCAGTGATATCACTGGGTTTAAGACTTTCGAAATGTAGCATTTCAGCTTATTTTCTATACTATACTATAACTATACTATAACCAAATTTGTTAGTTATCAGAATGATAAAAACATTTTAAAGTTGATTAACCAGGATCTTGATGATGGAATTTCCATCCAATTAAAAAGCAAATCAACCCATAACATGTAGCCAATCCCTAAGAAATTTTATTAATTGTTCTTTTTTCCATTCACTTGTACCCTAAAGATATTATCTGCGTCCATGATTATGATAATGATTTTCTATTTAAAAATGTTTAAAACTGCGTAGCAGGGAGGAATTAGCTTGAATGACGGGACACCGCAAAATGATATATAGATTTCAATCCATAATTGTAATGATTTTACAGAAGGTAACAAACGATTTACTTTCATATGCTGGTGATTAGATATTTTTTATTTCTAAGCAATCTTTTATATGTCATCTGTTATCATCGGTATGTCGGCATTTCATTCTTTGGTGGTGCCTTTTTGTAACAAAAATTAGTGGTCTCATAAATTTAGAACCAAGAAACATTCTAATAAATCTCCTTATGTGTTGATTGAGTTATGGTAAAATTGGTTTAAATGTTGAAGGTTTTTACTCTGAATGCAGAAGGGGCCAAAGACTAAGAATTCAGTATTCCACGAGGAAGGTATTTTTTGTTTCTTATGTTTAGAATAGAGCTTCCTATCAACTATATCAACTATATTAGAGACGTATTGTATTTCAAGGTTTTTAAAAACGGTGCAGTTTAAGCGTACAATTCATGATTCTTTTATAACGATCACCAACATGGCGGATACAGTTTCGACACTAATGACATATCACCATGGTGAATCACCAAAAGTGCACACTTTTTTCAAACCCAGATCCATGCATATGTATAACAGATACTATGATTCAAACCTATTCTACTGTTTACTAGATCAAAGATTGGTACCTGACTTCGGGATGGTAGTATTATATTTCTAGTGCATTAATCAAAAAGAACCGTTTCTTGCTGACTACATCTAAGGAAGTGCAAATATTTGGAATTTTGGATTCCAACAAGAAGTGTTTGTTATTTTCTAGAAGTTCCCAAATATACCATTTTTTGTCTAAATCTTTTACACCAAATCGCCATTATTTACTAAATGTTTTTTTACGAATTTTGGAACTATTTTATCATTTGCCATGAATATGTTACGGTTGATGTTGTGTAATATGGACATTGTGCACAATGACCTGTCGATTTGGTCAATGTGGGTAATAATCCTGTTTTACCCTACATTATTGTGCACAATTTTCAACACTATTGGACAATGTGGGTAAGAGTCTTGATGAAATCCTTGTTACCATACATTGACCGGACAATGTGTATAATTTAATAATCAAAACATTTTTTATTATTAGTTTCAACAGGGGAGTCAGGAAGATATCCTTAAAAGGTACAATACATTATTCCATTAAGGTCAACAATACACCCACTCACCATATTTTCTAATTTTATAGATTTGTTTGATGATTATTCTGGCACCTACACTACCCATTGCGAAGCAATATTTTTCTATATTTGCAGTTAAAAAATATCGACGAGCGATAAGAATATCATACAGATTGATCAGTACATAAATGAGTATCGCTGAACGATAAAAAAAATTTCTTAGGAGTAAAATATATCGACAAGCGACGATAATATCTTGCAGATTGATCAGTACATATATGAGTATCGATCAGCGATAAAAAAAATGCCCTTACAGGTAAAGGGAAATTAACCTAAGGAATTATTTGGTAATTCATTTGGTTTTAGATATTAGTAAAATCTATCTGCTCGACCGCCAAAGAAGTTAAAAACTTTTTATATTCAGTTTTCATGTATTTTGACGTGCATATTTGAATTTGACGTGCACTTTTTTCGATAGGGATCTCAAAACGCCTATTTACAAAGTGAATATAATCGTCGCTACTATTGCTCAGAATATCGCGAATTTTGACATCAAATCTTTATTAAACATTATTTTTATACTTTTCCACATTAAGCTTATTTTTAACTTTTTTAAAAGTTAGTTGGTAATTTTGAATTTATTTTCCTTAGAGATTGTTAAAAGGGGTAATTGACCGTAAAAATACTACAGTTTTTATTTTTTTATATAAAAATATCTCATATTTTACAGTGCTTATTCTGATGCTTCCTTATGGTTATTACCAATCAATCTCGGCGCATTGGCTCAGTGGTTAGGTTGCAGGTTTCTCAATGGAGCAACCCGGGTTCGATCCCTCCTGGATCCCTGGACTTTAATCAAATTAATCACTGAAATAATGTCCGCCACAAGTGATCCCTTGGTGCGTTAAATTCGGCAATGGATTCCGTTAAATGTTAAATGTTGTATGTGTCGTAAATGTTAATCCATCCCGGTAAGTAGAGCTTAATAGTGCCTCTATCGGGAATGCCATGTAAATGGATAAAAATCATGAAAAAAATCAATCTCGTAATAGATATACGTCTTCGGAACCCTAATAAAATAATGAAAACTTATCGGGTGAATCCAAAAAATAGAATTTTTCTCTAGTTTGACACATAAATAGATGCCAGAATACAACAATACATTGAGAATAATTATGGGAAAACTCTATCACAATGAAAAATAACTAATATAAATTGCAGAAGTCACACAAAACGAAAACTAAAAGTTACCCCAGGTTCAAAACTTCGTTTAGAGGAGAGAAGGTTTTCAAAAAAATCAAAGAAAGCAAAAAGAAGTAGAAATCCATGCAGCAATTGCTCACAAATTTATTTATGACAGTATGAAATTACCCTAAATTCTGGAACCTTTAGGCTTATTCTAAGAGAGTTACAGAAATAACTTGTATTTATTTTTTCAAGATATGTTTAGACGTCCCCAGTGAACAATTCTGATAACCTTTTGCGAACTTGCAAACAAGCTTGAAGAAATGAGATTTCTTTTTGAAATGTTTGCTAGTATTTAGTGAATGTGCTCTTAATTTGCTTTAATCCAGAACGTTCTTCAATGGAAAAATGTTATATTTTTATATTTTTCTACTAACTACAATTTCATGTCTTTGGGTATTTAGTAAAAACTGATCGAAAACATTTTTTCCTATTCTCGGATGTGATATCTTTCCTGCTATAATTACAAGGAGAAAGCGGGTAAAACTGCATTTTAATCTTCAAAATAGCTTAGTTGTCCCTAAATTCACAAGTTGTATTTACTGAGAATGTTTTTTTACAAACGATTTTTATGAAGTTCATCCCAAACTTTACATAATTTATTTACTAAAAGCGTAACTTCGTTTTTTTTTCTAACACTTTTCTCAAGTCAATGTGTCTACATGAGCGTGTGTGAAAACGTGTGCGCGCGTGTTCAAAAGTTCAAAAGCATGCCATTGTTTTTACAGGCCATGTTTATTCAACTATAGTATAATCCAACCAACGATTTGTTTACATTACAAATAATGATGCAAACACTGAGAAGCAATCCATGCCAACAACGTAATTAGTTAATTCAGCTTATTTTCTTATTCACTTTGTTCAAACGAAAATAACTTTATTTATTTTCTAATTCATTCTGCTTAACCCTCCCCCTAATGCACATGGGCCCACGAACGATTTCCAGGATTTTGCAGTTCTATGGGAACGAAAAAATTACAAGATTTACTTTTACTAAGGTGAAACGTTCTAGTCGGTGCTTACTTAAAAGTAGGCTCATGCTTAAACGATTTGGTTTTATCGTTTACTATTCGCCGTATAAACTCAAATTAAGCAAAATTCGCTGATTTTATTTTAAATTTCCTTAATAACAATATGAAATAATAAAACAAAAAATGACATATCTTTACAAGCCAATGCATATATTTTGTAAGGCATTCGTCTTACTCCGTTATATATTATAAGCAAACAACAATACTAGTCTAGAACATAAGTGATTTTCAGTACAAATTTTTATTTGAATATGTAGATCCCATTTTAAGAAACCCCTAAAACCCAAACTATATTTCGATACACTTATCAAACATAAAACAAACGTATTCCCACGAGGGCACGTAGGTAGGAACCCAACGGTAAATATTTTGGCCAACAGCGCCCCCCCTGGGGGGGGGGAGAAATAAGCAAATTTAGAAAAACAGGGAAGAAATAAAGAAATTTCTATTGTTTCGCACCCTAAAACAAGGAAGAAATAAAGCAAAATAGTGAAATATTTACCGTTGCAATAATTTTAGTACAAATTACCAATAAATAAATCAATAAATAAGACAAACAAACTTGTTGACTGTTTTCGCACCTCGATGAAGTTCCACCTCCTGTCTTTCGACAAATCTTTCAACGCTTCTCTCCCGGTGACACGATCAGGCACGTTGAAGTTCAATGTCCCTCCATCGTCGAGGGGTTTCTGGTTTTTCTTTTTCACATTCTGTTGAACTTTAGATTTCTGTGCGAATGCCACGTTAATCAAGTCGATCGATTCATGCGGAGGAGTGCATCTGAAAAAGAAAACCACGTTAGGGTTATAAAAAATTTGGGGGCCATTCAAGGTTGGCCGACGAAGGTCACCATGTGCGAAGCTTAATTTCATCAAACTTCAAACTTGTCAAACTTTTCAAACCTTTCAAACTTGGTCGAACCCGGTTGTTGTTGGGGCTATATAAGAGCTCTCCGATAAACTTGGCCGAACCCGGTTGTTGTTGGTCGAACCCGGTTGTTGTTGGTCGAACCCGGTTGTTGTTGGGGCTATCGAACCCGGTTGTTGTTGGGGCTATTTAAGAGCTCTCCGATAAAGGCAGTATAGATTAAGCTCTATTAATGGGGATGGAAAAACATCTACAACATTTACAACATAACATTTAACGAAAACCAACTATCTATCGACATGAATGTATTCTTTGAAATGGAAATGTTAAGGAGAGATAGGGGTCGAGAGGACTCTTCAGGAAATTGAAAAAAAAAATCATACTCTCTCCCCTACCTCCCAAAAAAATGTTTTAAAAAATATTTTGCCGAATACTATTAATGAAGATAACGGTAGATATTTTGGCTGAGAGCTACACCCGGGTGGTGAACAATATTAAAACATTTGAAAAACTAGGGATGGACTTCAACCAACACTCAAAAATGTTTTTCAAAAAATACGAAAATATATCTCTAGTTTAATCCCAAAAGCCTGAAGAAAAACTTTTGAATAGGTTTCAGGTGTTTAAAGTTTGAATTTCTTCACCAAGTGTCAAGTCTGCAGAAAACATTTCAACCTCTCTGCGCTTGAGCGCCGAGAAAATTAGGGATAGAATTAACTCGACCAAAAGTCCCTTAAAGGGACCAAACGATGTTTGAGGTACCTATTTGTCAAGTGGCTATTCCAAGTTGATAAATGAATAAATTAATGACTGTGGCTCACCTATCAGCAAGTGCAGTTAGAACAACAGAATCGATCCCCCCTGAAAACAATATCCCGACTTTCGACGATTGGCCATCTTCATCTTCTACTGTCTTGCAGCAGCTTTTATCCATCAAATGCCTTCTTGGAATATTAAAAACTCGTTTGCGTACAGCTGTCTCAAGAACAGAAAGAAACTGCTGCATTACATCAACACGACTAACCAAAGACTGATGCATTATGGGTAGATTACAGTCCTTGCAGCGTTCCATTGCAGTGGTATTGGAACAGTCTATACTTTGACAAATTGTTTTTTCATTTGTCTCTGGACATTGTCTTTTTAATGAGATCAAACACTGACAACAAAGTTTATCACTGTCACCATGACAGTCAATACATTCGCTTACTTTTAATAATGGTTTTTCCTTCACACTTCCATCGAAAGAAATATTCTTATCTTTCGTGAGTGAACCACATGAGCAATAAGTGCGTTCATTCTTATCGGGAGTAAAATCAAAATCTGCTATGTCTGGTTCTTTATCAATTGGTTGAAGACATCTATGTTCGACATATAATGTGTTAGTGATGGTGGTGTTGGGGGCTATCGGAAATTTTTCTAAACATTCATCGATTGTTCTTGTGAAGACGTTCTTAACATCCAAACAGTGAAGCATTTTTGCAGGTACCTCAGCAAATCCCTAGAGATCAATAACTATCCTTAAATTCAAAAGTATAATCACAGACATGATTGTCATTTGAGCTTTAAAGTAGCTGGGGGCTTGGGGGCGCTGTAAGCCCCATTGGGGTCCTGGGGGCAAAACCCCCGTAGAATTTTGATATTTTAAGCACCTCTAAATGACCAGAAATAGCATTTTTAAAGAGTTTTCCATAGATAATTTAGATTTCAAAAATATTTTATGTCTGTAAAACCAACATTGCTCTGACATGATATCAGACACGTTAAGCAACAAATTATCTTGGCCGATTAGTCTGATCAGGAACCTGAATTTGGTAATAAAATAAATAGTATTCGTTTACCCCGCGATATCTTTAAGAAATAACTTACATCACCAAACTTTCTATGTCCAATCGATGCAACACTAAATGTGTCGTCATGGTAATTTGATAACAAACTTCGTCGACCAAAATAATCGCGTCCATACCAGATGAACTTGTTGACAGCCTAGATAAGATGAAAATATATCTATCATGCGAGTATCATGATTGTCATGGTGATCACAGCCAACCTTGTTAGGAATTGACTGTAGATTATTTGCCATTTGATTGGGTGAAAATTGCATCATTGATTGGTTTACTTCAAATGATGTTCTGTTAAAACTTAAACTCATGATGAAATTCTTAAGCGAACCAATCAAAAGTTTTATGATGGAATTATTAATCAATGAAATGATAGATTCACCTATAATTTGCAGACAAATTCGTTAACATTCGTCATCTTCAGAAATAATATTCCTGGTGCAAGATTTACGCAACATCAACGATCTATCCCTCAAAATATGTAAGATATGATTGTTTTAAGATTCGAAGATAATTCATGAAAGGAATACCTGCTCTTGCATACAATAACAAAATTTATGAAATCACCTACATCATAAAACACAAAAGCCCACGGTCCTTGGATACCAGTGAAGAGATCTACCATTTTTTTCTTGTAACTATAGCAATTGTCGTAAACATTCTTGAAGTCCAGACTCACCAACCTTTCAAACAATACGCTTGTGTCGTTTTGATTGTCTGGAACCTGGAAAAAAAATTAAGATTTACAATGCAATGCATGAATTTAAGAAATTACTTCATCATGAATCTGATTATAACTCAATACAATGCTTAAACTAAAAACGATATAAAAATATCTTAAAATGAAAAGATTTTGTCTAAAAAGGGCATATTTTGGACATTTTAAAGAAATACAGGATCATATATCCAGACTCTAAATTTGCTTAAATTAGATTTACAACGCTTAGTGGTATGTCATCATTTATCACACTTCCGTTCATGTAAGTTAAGCATCTTCGTCGAGAGATACTTACTGGATGAGGAGGAGGATGGTAGAGGCGATAAAATGCAAAAAAAAGCACTCAACTCAGGCTCTTAGCAAGGGCACATAAACTATCGTTAGGCAATACCGACGGGTCGACCCATGTCATGTGAGGGAAACTGGGTAGTCAGTTGGTAGCTGACGAAACACTAGATGGAACTTAAGCCATTACCTCGATAAGCACGTAAAGAGCTTGTGCATGGCTGTTCCATCATAAGTGCAAACCATTAACCATTAACCATTAACCA